>JAQPPZ010001830.1:0-75000 GCA_028583015.1 Wollemia nobilis | reverse complement strand
TAATTGATGATGAATTTAATGCTTAAAGTGCATACAATGTAACAAACATGAGTGTTTTGTGGTGCCCAAAAGATCCATAGAATTTCTAGAGATCATAATAACCATAATAACCATAACAATTATGTATTTATACTCTTTTCAAGGTGGTAAACATGTGAACAATTTTTAATAAAAGCATTAGATTCCCTACTTAAAACTCAGACTACCTTACAGTAAAAATGTAGCCCAAGGAAAGAAATGCACTACCAGCTCTTGTACTTTAGTTATATATATATATGCGCGCGCGCGTGCGCACATGCATGTGTGTGCATGTGTGTGTAAAGTCAGTTGTAATAGGCTATTGCCATTATTTACATAGTGCATATACTAAGTTTGAGCATTTGTTTCTTCAAGGAAATGATTTCAGTCGATTTTTTTATTTATGTTATTTATTTATTTATTTATTTTTGTCATTTTCTCTTACGTGTTGTGAACCGCCCAAAATATAGCATTAAATAGTCGTCGAAAGATTTGAAAACCAAGATTAGATGAAAGCGTACGCGACCCGGCCAGATTATTGAATTTACGAAGTCGGCGGACTTTTTTGACCGCCGAATTTTCTAACACCGCCTGTTCTGATTTGCTGATCTCACTCTGTTAGGATGATATCTACGTTCTATTTATATTTGTTCGTGAGAATTAAGAAGCAGAGAGAGAGCCTGAAATTTTAGATTTCGGCTATACATGCTAGGCATAGCAACCTCGCCTCGGATTTAAAAGTTAATTCGGCAGAAAACGTAATCTCGAAATAAAACTGATTTCAGGAGAATTAGAGAGACATGGCAGGAGGAGGAGGTAGCGATGGAGATTCTCGGTCCTTAGAACAGACGCCCACTTGGGCTTTTGCTATTGTTTGCTTGGCCTTTGTAGTTATTTCGATATTAATCGAACGAGCCATAAACCTTGTCGCAAAGGTAAGTCCAACACAATTCGTTTTCAAATTTTCATGCAAGTCTTATGTATGCGACTCTGTTAAAAATAATATTTGGAAATGTTTTAAAGACCTTACCGTGATTTGTAAACTGTCTTCTGTATTTGACTTGCAGTGGCTCAAAAAAAGGCGCAAGAAATCCCTGAGTGAAGCACTCGAAAAGGTCAAAGCAGGTAATCCACAATTTTAGACTGTGGGTGGGTTCTTTCGTAGCTCGCAAAGATATTTCTCTGTTCTCTTTGGCTAATTTATTTTAATGCGAATACAGAACTCATGCTTCTGGGATTCATCTCGCTTCTACTTACCGTTGGGCAGAAGCCAGTTTCAGAGATCTGTATATCAAAAAGCTTAGGAGACTCGTTACTTCCCTGCTCTAAGCAGGAGGCCTCTACAGATGATGACGATTCAATAAAGTTCTCATTAGTAGGGCACCATCGAAAGCTAATGTTAGGAGGAGGTCCCATAGAAATTCCACTGGGGCGTATCCTGGCAGAAAATGTGACAGAAACTGGTTACTGTGGCAAGCAAGTAAGGCTTGAACACATAAATAACAGACATAGTCATACGAACCAGATTGCAAGCTTTGTTCTCGCTTGGTTTTATCTCCAAGTTGCAGAATTTTATTGATATATTGCTAATCTTTTATAGGGAAAGGTCCCGCTTATCTCCCAAGATGGCCTTCACCAGCTACATATCTTCGTTTTCGTATTGGCGGTTATTCACGTTTTGTCCTGCATTATCACCATGGCCCTAGGGGGGGCAAAAGTATGTGCAATAAATCTCTTCCTGCATTAATGGTACATAGGAAAGACTAATCTAATCAATTTAAGATGCACAAAGGATTATGGTGCTTTCGAACACATCTCATATAACAGGCTTAACGGAGAATATAATTGTTTGTCATATATCCAGATGCATAGATGGAAAGCATGGGAGCAAGAGACTAGAACAATGGGTTATGAATTTTCCAACGGTTAGTATATGATTCTCCATACCCTCGATTTATTGGGGTAATGAAAAACTTTGGATACTTGTAAATCTTAAATGTAAAAGTATTCGATTTGACAGAATTTGCCCTTCGCAGTTTTATTTTGAACTTAGAATCTACATCTGTTTATCACAATGATAATGCAGATCCTGCGAGATTCAGATTTACACGTCAAACAACTTTTGGAAAGAGGCATATGAGCTTCTGGTCTCGCACGCCAGTTCTCATCTGGATTGTAATTTGTTTTTTCTTATCTCTTGACTATGTACTCTTCCGTTATTGCAATTTGTCAACGTCACGAGTGACGCGTTTCTCATGAGACTTGACTTTGCAGGTATGCTTCTTCAGACAATTCGTTAGGTCGGTGCCCAAAGTCGATTACTTGACATTGCGCCATGGCTTTATACTTGTATGTCTCACGTCATTTCTTTTTATTATACCGGCGACTTCATATAGAAATGGAAATTTCAACCTGCCATTTCCTGTTTAATACTTATTTTCAAGATATTGTTCGCTATCGCAGGCCCACTTTGCTCCAAACAGTAGTTTTGATTTTAGAAAATACATAAAGAGATCTCTGGAAGATGACTTTAACGTTATTGTTTCCATCAGGTGCGTGCGCGTTTATAATACTTTAAGAAAGATATTTTTAATATTATATATCTATCTTGCAACTCTTTCCGTTCACTCATCTGATTGGGTGCAAAATTATTGGAATTTATGTGCAGTCCACCTCTCTGGCTGTTCGCGGTATTATTTTTGCTTCGTAAAAGGCATGGTAAATCGCGCCAACTTTATAACATGTTGCGTCCAAATTTCTTTATAACATGTTTTTAGAGACTGATGTACATGTGATTTATTTGTGCAGAGTCGATCGCATATTTTTGGCTGACATTCGTTCCATTAATCGTAAGAGCATCCAATACTTTCGAGTTTGATTCCAATTAAATCATTTACATAGCTACTTGAGAGCTTTATTATGCTGATTGTCATCTTATTTTCTACTTTGCAGATACTTCTGATAGTCGGAACAAAACTGCAAGTTATAATAACCAAGATGGCGTTAGAAATCCAAGCCAGAAATCCTGTTGTCCAAGGACCTCCAGTGGTGAAGCCCAACGATAAACTTTTTTGGTTCGGTCGTCCACGATGGATTCTTTATCTTATTCACTTCACTCTCTTCGAGGTTAGATAGGCAAACAAGATCCCTCCCACAACCTTATAAAGTTACAACTTAGTAGGGATGAGGTGATGTTTAGTGGGGTTATCTATCATCTTCTATGTGTAAGTTTATAACCCTACTTGGACCTCTTCATATCTACTAAGATTGCTAGTGTAAAGAAATTTAGGGTTCAAGAAACACCTTGTGGTATGAATAGGTCGATGAAGTTGCCTTACCTATTTCTTATCAATGATGCATCAAATTGGTTCATGAATATGTCAATTAAGTTGCCTTGTCTATCTCTTATCAATGATGCACTTATGCTAGTTGCCACCATAATAGTGTTCATTACCCTCCTTAGCTCTTTCTATTTCCTCATATAGATAATCCATTGCTAGATTTTCATCATTTACAAGGTGAAGAACCCTTACCAAGGGTTCTATCGCTTGTGATTGAACAATGAATACTAAAATTTTAGAAAAAGTAATACTAAATTTTCAAGAATAAAAATGAAATATTAAAGTTTATAATTGAACTGAATAAGTAATTACCTTGACAATTTCCTTGATGCTCACCCAAAATGAATCATTAAACACTTACCTCCAGATCCACTACCCCTTCTCTTCTAAAAGAAATGGTGAGGCATACCATTCCTTGCTCAAAAACATTGCTTCAATGTGTTTGATGTCATTAGAAGGCTATGCAAGGTGATGAAATTGGAGATAAATAGAGTGATCCTTGGGCAAATAATATCCCTTTCATCATTGTGCTACCTCATCAAGTTGAACACCCATATATGGTTCTAGGTAAACTGTGTAAAGTTCTTTGTCTCTTCTACCATAGCCTTCACCCATGTCATTTTTCCAATATCCTCAAGCATGAGGTCAATACAATAGGCAACACATGGGCTCTAAAAATAAAGGGGTTGTCCTTGAGAAGTCTACCCATAGATACATATGCTACTACATTATCCATCACTATTTGGACATTCTCCACTCTTATTTCTAGCATGTCCTCTTCCAATAAATCGAATAATAATTGTGCATTCTTCACCTCTCACAAGGAATTAACCTACTTTAAGAAGACCATGGATCCATGTAAAGCCACCATAAATTTTAGGAGCATGTGATTTCTTGTATTTGTCCATCCATTATAAAGAGTACGCGTGTTGATGATACACTACTTCAATAATGGTCTAATTAAATATATTTTGAAGGTGTATTAATGCCTTTACTAGACTCATCAATGCCCTCATTAGGGCTTCCTAATAGAGGTTGTTTACACAATTGAATGAAATATTATGGTACTATAAAAACCTAGTTATAGTTGACCTTACATCTTTTTCCTTGTAAGTCGTTCATGTAGTCTTCTAAAGTGTGGTTTGTCTTATGTTGGAGCCTCTTCCAACACTCATCCCACTCCCACTACTACTACCTCATCGAATGTGAAGGGCTAAGAATAGATTCTTCAATCACAACATTGACATCCTTCAATTTGATCTCATCACCATAACAAGAGGCCCAAGACACCAATCCATATTGCTTGATCTTTTGACCTCTTTACTTCACAACCAAGCCTTCACCTCATTTCTAATCAAACCATCTACTTGAGGATAAGGGCCCACGTCATGCCTAGGTTGCCCAAGTAGATAATATTTGAGGTGATGGATGCCTCCTCATAAGTCCTTCGATAAGCTTTCCTTAATCCAATGCTTTTACATTATACCTCTTCTTGGGCTTGAACTTGGGGCTATAGTTTAAGGAGTTGATTAGGTTACACTTGAAGAAGGATCATTACTTTCCATGGTGGTTCCAAGGACCTCACCTAAATAATTCATCTATATTTCTAAATATAAGGATAAAAAGAGAAAAAACAAAGTAATTGAATGCCCTAGGCCCTAGATTACATTCTTGAAAAGCAAAAAAAAGAAAACTTTGAAAAAAAGCCAACAATTTTTTTTTTCTTTCTTTTAGAAACACTATTAGATCTCTAATGTGATCCTAAAAATTAGTTTAGAATTAGTTTTTTCACTCTAAAAACAATGTCTATATATCCAAAGAGAAGGAAAAGTGAGCAAACAAGAAAAATAACTTTTTAAAACAAAATTCCATCCATTCCCCTATTTTTGCATGCATAGCCAATTTTTCACAAGAAATTGATGAATTTTTTTGCAAAAAATTGCCATGGGTTGATGATTCTTTTAGTGCCAAGAAATTACAAAATATTAGATTCTATAATAATTATTTGTTTGTATACACACTCACACACAGTCTACCTTGGTTTGAACATAGGTCTTCTAGATGAGATGCCAAATCCATATCACTATGGTGTGCCACTCTACAATTTTTTAATAAGGGTTAAATTTACAAATGCAATGTTCTTAAGAGATTCATAATACATCACAATATTAACCATTAGTTCTTGGAATAGTGAATAGAGTATTTGTTGTAAAGAAATTAAGGGTTTAAATCCCATGTAGGTTCAGTGTGTCATTAAATTATAATTTAATATTTTAATCACTTTTATATTGGTTCAATGGTGGAGAATATCTATTTAAATGAAAAGAAAATCATTATGAATACATATGAATTTATTGATATTTTTAAAATAATTTTATAATTTAATTTTTTGGTACATTTTTAAAGTGGCTCAATGGTGGAGATAGAAAAGCATAATTTTGATCCACTTTTAAATGGTTCAATGGTGGAGATAAAAAACATTAGGAATGCATAATTTTTTTTTTTTAATAATTAAAAAAAGAAACTTTAAGTAAAAGAAATGTATTTTAAAAACTATAATAAGATTTTGAGTTTTTATTTTATTTTATTTGAAAGATCTTATAAATTCTATTTTTCGTAGCCTTGCTATTTATCAAATTGTATTACTTGTATAAAAAAATTAAATTTTTACCTAAAGCTTAGGTGAGGTCATTAGTTAGGCCATGGTTTAGAAATAATTTCAATAAGGGGATTTGGTAGTCCCCTAAAAAAAAGATGACCTAAGTCAATTAATATACCAATAGAAGCCAATCATTATCTATATTCAAGAAACTAAATTGATAGAGCAATTACCAAGAATATCATGGAAAAAAATATGGATATCCTCAAACCTAGAAGCAATAGATTTGTCAAGTGCCTTAGGGGGGATTCGTCTAGTTTCTTAGGGGGGATTCTCCTTGCATGGGATCCATAGGCCCTGATATGTACCAATAAAACAAGACACTCAAATTGGATAGAAACTTTTTTCTCTTCTTCACAGGGATAAACTTGGACCATAGTTAATTTTTATGGACCAAATCAAGAGGTCTAAAAAAGTTTTTAGCATTAGATTCATCAAGAAAGACCCCAAAATTTAATTTTATTAGGGGACTTGAATGTTAATTTATCCCAATGGGAGAAAAAATGAGGCATTCAATCAAAGGACCCTTGTAAGGACCTAGTTATGCAAATTATAACCAAGTAGAAACTTCAAGACATAATCCCCAAAAATATAAAATTTACATGATTAAATAGAACAACCAAGGTTAAATTCATTGCAGAAATATTAGATAGAATCTTGATACAAGAAGATATTCTATTTAGGTATCCACTTGTATCAAGTGGCATAATTCAAATTTTAGTCTTAGATAATAAGACTATATATTTGGATATAGATGATAGTGCTCTTGGAAAAAGAAATATTCCTTTCAAATACAATCCATAATAGATGGAGTATGAGGAGTTTACACCTTTAGTAGAAAGTATCTGGAAGCACCATGTCTGTGCAAACAATTCCAAAGAGGTATGAAAATAAAAATTTCCAATCTTGACAAAGCCATTAGGGACCAGATTGCCAATAAGACTATAGTTTAAAATAGGTCAAGCATATTTCTACAATAGATGAAGGAAGTGGGGCAAAATATAAGTGATCAACCTCCAACCCCTCAATAGGAAGAGAGAAGACTCCAATTGAACCAAGAAATGAATCAATCTTTCAAATAAGAAGAGGCGCATTGGAGACTTCAATCAAGAATGATTTGGCTCAAGAAAGGAGATAGAAACACAAATTATTTTCATCTAAAAAATAATGCAAGGCTACCAACAAAATACAATTAAAGAAATTCATAAAATTGAAGAAATTTATTCTAATCAGGTAGTCATAAAAGAACTAGCAAGAGATCATTACTTACCCCTTCTCATAAACACAACAATAAATTAGTAGGCTTGAGCCACTCTCCTGAACAACATTCCTCCTTTGTTAAAGAATAGATACAGAGAATATATCTCTTCAACAATAACCAAAGAAGAGTTGGAAGAAGTTACATGTTCTCTACCCAAGGATAAATCTCCAAGACTAGATGGATTTACCAACAATTTCTATTAGTAGTTTTATGAAATTATAGGAGATGGCCTATTGGCAATGATATAAGATAAAAGCATAAGAGGAAAGCTATTTAGGGAAATCAACTCCACTTTCTTAGTTTTAATTCTAAAATAAAAAATGCAAATAATTTTAAAATATTCAAACCTATATCTTTGTGTAATTGCTCTTATAAGATAATAATTAAAATAATAACAAATAGACTTAAATGAAATATTTTTTATTTGATAGATCCAAAACAATGGGGTTTTGTTCCAAGGAAACAAATACATGATAATATTATAATTATTCATGAAGCCCTAAACTCAAGTACCAAGTCCAAAAAGAAAATAATAGCCATTAAATGTGATATGGATAATTCCTTTGATAAAGTAGATATTGGGATTTTAACACCTGTGTTATCCAAATTTGAATTTTCAGCTCAAATGATAGACTAGATTAGAGCTTGTATAGAGGGATCTTGGGAAACCCCTTTAATCAATGGGAAATCTACTAAATTCTTTAAAGCCAATAGAGTATTAAGGTAAGGGTGTCCTCTCTCTCCTTACCTTTATATCCTTCTAGATGAAACTTTAGGGAGGACCCTAACCAAATTGAGAAGAAGGAAAGAAATCTTGGGAATTAAAGCATCTACAAGATATAGAAATATCACACATGCTCAATTTGCAAATAACATTATTTTACTAGAGGAAACCACAAAAATGAATGACATGTTAATTAAATAAGTTTTAGATTGTTTCTCTTCATCCATAGGGGTTGAGATAAACACCCAAAAGAGCATATTTTACACTATAAATACTTTTTTTATTGAGTAAATACTTCGTATACATATACATATCCACCATGGGGATTGAACTACACTATAAATACTTCAACAATAGAATATAGAGGTTTCTCTCAAATTTTAGGATTTCACAAAGGTAGTGATACCTTTAACTACCTAGGTGTTCCTATGGGATTCCATAAAAAAATAGGAAACTTGAAATGTAGTTCTAGAAGAGATGTTAAGGAGAATACAATAGTATAACAACTATTTGTCAAGTTTGGCTATAAGAGTTATTTTAATAAAATAAGTATTAGCAATTCTTCCCATATGTATCATGCATCCTTATATATCTTGTATAATTTAGATACAATATTAAGAACTTTCCTATGGCAAGGGTGAAGGCAATCAGATAGGAAAAAGTTCCATTTGGTCAATTGAAATATTGTTACCAAGAAAAAGTAGGGAGGCCTAGGAATAAAAAAGATAATAATTTTTAGCAAGTCACTATTTGATAAGATACTTTAGAATCTGCTCACTCCACTAGACTCTCCATGGAAGAAAATATTAAAAAACAAATATCTAAATAAATCTAATGGGTTCCAACACATAAAAAGTGTGAAAAGTACAACAAGATCCTCCTCAGTTTGGAAATATATTATGGAGGCTAAATATATTATATTAAATCATACCTCTTGGATTCTAGGGAATGGTAAACAAACTAATATATGGGATGATCCAGTCTTGGGAGGATCTCCAATCATTAATATTATTTTCCCAAAAATAAAAGTAGACTTGCAAATATTAGGTGTTAAGTCTCTTGCAATCTTAATTAAATGGATGAGAGGTCCACCCCTACCACATCCTGAACAAGACTCATGGATACAACTGCACATCCAAATTGAAGGGATTAAACTTTCTCCCCAAATTCTAGATCAACTTATATGGGGCTCTATTAGTGGGTTAAGTGTTTACACAATCAAACAAGGGTTGTTATTACAACAACAAGGTTAGAAAAGCTCAACCATAACTAAGGTATAAAATTAAAAAGGTCCTCCTAAACTTCAAGCTTTTCTTTGATTGGTGATCCAAAACAAGATTCTTATTGGATATAACCTCACTAATAGGAATATCATGGGTCCTCATATTCAACATAAGTGTCTTAATAATAATGAAACAATAACATATCTATTTTTTAGTGTACAAAAGTAGTTAAAATCTGGATTTAAATAACCTAATAGCTAGGATCAATACTATCAGGAGCCTTCAATTCAAAAATCGCTTAACCAATTAGGGCCAAATGTACAATGGGAACTAAAAAATAAACACCTTATTAGGAAGATATGGTATTTAGTGCCAATATCATTTTCAAACATGAAGTTGAGCAACAAGCAAGGTGACTAGGGAGAAGTAATATCCAATGCTCCTTCATGTAAGGGGACAAACTATTTGAATAAAATGAATAGATATTAAATACATTTAATAACCCTTTTGAATTCATAGCTCAAAACAAGAAGGTAGGACCTCCTCCTCCTCAAAAGTATATACAAGGTCTAAAATAAAATAAAAACAAGATTCAAGAGATGGACAAAGTAAAGGGGATGACATGTTAATAGTAGATCCATATCTAGATAAAGATTCAACTGGTTCTAAGGCTCACATCCAAAGAGACCCAACCATGGTAAAAATTTCTAAGGGGAAGGAGACTAAGGATTTGCCTCCAAAAATAAATTTTAAAGAAGCAATCCATGGAGGACCACCTCAAACAAGAGGAAAACACAATCAATGATTGCCAAGGAAACTATTGAGGATGCCAAAGGTCAATTTGAGAAAAATAGAGATGGGTTGCATGAAAGCAACTAATGGATCCTCATTAGAGAAGTTGGAAATAAAGGATATCTAAGAAGGAATATATGGTATGGAGAGGAGAGGGCTAATTTCTTGATTCATTGGTTTTTGATTGATTCTTGCTACCTTCAAGCAATGGGCTACCAAAAACTAGAGCACTAAAGGTGAGTTCCAAATCTTTGTTTACCCTAATGGCTACTTCCTTATTTTTTTTGCTACTAAAGAAGATAGGGAGGATAATTTTCAAGGGAGACCATGTTTTTTTGTAGGTAAGGGCTATTCATGAAACCTTGGCATACGAAGCTCAAAGCTGAGGAAGAAATGCCATCAATTGCCCTTATCTAGGTCCATTTATTTGGTCTTTTGATAGACTATTGGGACCCAAATGTATTAGCAACAATTAGGAATTATTTAGGATTTTTCATGATGATTTTTGATATTACTCAATAGTTAGATCATTTGATCTATGCAAATATATGCAAGGATTTATATTCTGATTTATATTTCCAACCCACTTCTAGAGAATATCACTTTAAAATATGGGGAAGAAATATGAGAGAAAGTAGTAGATTATGAAAATATTCCATTTAGATGCAAACTCTATCACGAATATGGCCATCTAACCAAGGATTGTCCATATAATGTCTCTACCAAATAGAAATAGGATGGGGACTTGGAGGGGCTTCAAATCCCTAAACAAAAAACATAAAAAATAGCAACAAAATAGAAAATAGTAATTTCACCTAACACCTTTGAAATTGCCTCCACAAATGAGCAAGCAGATGATGAGGATGTTCAAATGAAAACAATAATTATGGAAATATTGTTTTATGAATAGAGGTAATAAAAAGGATTGCATGATGAGAAATCACTAAAAGAGCTTACCCTAATTTTGAGAAATAATAGTTAGGGAGAGCCATCTCAGCCAACATTAAACTATTAAAAAAGAACAATGTAGAAAATCAACCCAAGTGCAAAACCAAAGGATAGATTCAAACTAACAAAAAAAATGGATTCTCAAAAATATCATACAAATTCCGATAGTAGTGCCTTGGTTCTAAGTAACCATCCTATAGTTCCATTTGAAATGAAGCAAGATACAAACAAAAATATGAGGATTCCTTGGTCCTAAGGGTATATAGGATGGTTTAGTTTTAGTGTTATACTATAGTCTCTTGATGGAAATGTCAAAAGCTATAGATAAATTGTTAAACAATTTCTTGGGTAATTATTTATGTAGTTCTTGTGTAGTTCAAATTGTTGTTGTATAGTTCTTCAAGCAATTTTTTATGTTGTTCTTTACTTCTTGTGTAGTTCTTCATGCAGTTCTCCAAGCAGTTCTTATAAAATTCTCCAAGAAGTGCTTGTGTAGTTCTTCAGGTAGCTCTTATGCAGTTCTTCAAGTAGTTCTTGTGCAAGCCTCAGTGCATTTCTTACGCAAGTCTTAGTGCATTATGTTCTTTTTTATCTTCTCTATTCTTGTGTAGTTTCTCAATTCTAGCCATGATAGTGGATGTTAGAGGGTCTTGTTCCAATAGTCATAAAATCCATTGGTAGGATAGTTGGTTTATCGGGTAGGCAAATTAGTTTGAATTTGTAGTTTTATTTAGACTGCTACTTTGCTAATAGCCAAAATATTGGATTATATGTGTTTTGTTATGTACTCTTGAGTTTCTCTTAATATATTCTTTTTTTAATAAATATATATATTCATCATTTGACACATATGGAAGGATAGAAAAAGAATAATATTTGATGATAAAAGAACTAATTTTCAAGTGTTAACCAATAGAATGTTAAGGAAGATAGTCTTGAATACAATATATATTTAATAAACAACAATACAATAAGAGATTAATAAAAAAATGAGATACAACTATTACACCAAATGGATCTCCAAAATATTATTAGACCATGGGTTAGAATAATCAAACCTCCAGAGATAAAATTCCTTGCACTTTTCTTTGATGGAGCCTCTAAATCAAACCTATTTTGTGTAGTGGTTGGTTCTAGGATACTAGTGGCACCACACTATGAAATGATTCAATTCAAAATCAATTTAGGAAAGAATCAATAACATTGGAAAATTGATAGGTTGTGAAATAGGACAAAAATTGGCTTAGGAACAAGTCATCAAACAAATCCATGTGTATGGTGATTCAAGACTTGTGATCTCTACCCTATCTAAGGAGAAGGATTTCTCATTAGTCCAACAACAAATAGTTTAGACAGGACTAAGAGAATTGAAGAAAAAGCTTGAATATATACAATACTCCCATATTTGAAGGAGGTATAATATGGTGGTTGATAGCCTTGAAAATGAGGCCATAAACATAACCTATTTGCATCTCAGAGTAATAATAAAAACAAATTAGAGAATAGGAGTGGCACAAATGATAGGAAGCATATGACAATTTTGGAGCCTTTGGATATTTTGGAGAATTTGAAGATTTTATCATCCTTAGATATTTTAGTGCCTCTAGAAAACCTTGGAATATTACATGATTCTAGAGATTTTTGTGTTTAAATTTTTCTCAATTATTATGGTACCCTTTGCATATTTGGAACCTCTGGTATACCATTGAACTTTTTAGAGATTTTAAATTTGCTTTGTTGTTTTAGAAAATAGTCTTGTGCTATTTATTAGATAGTTGTTCTTTGCAAATTTGAATATTAGTATATAAATTCTTTTATTTAAAATAATAATAATAATAATTTCAATCATCAAGTTAGACATTTGAGTTCAAATAGTTAATCTTATCATATTTAAAAATATATTCCTATGGGACACCACAATAGTTTGGTATTTGGGCTCTCTTCTAGGAGACCCAAGTTCAAACCACGATGGGGTGTGTGTGAGCTTGTTATATATGTGATTATTTATTTTACTTAAAAGTTATTATAAATATGAGTAGGATGTTGTCTGTTTATATATGCAATTTGTATTTTTATATAAATATATATTATTTATATTGAAGTATCTTTAATGATATATGTACACATTATTAGTGAAGGTCATATGTGTTATAGTGAAAATTTATGTGTTTATTCAAAGTTGATTTTGTTCATTTAGAGATATTTAAATAAAAATAATTTATTTTTAGTTACATTATGTTTGATTTTTTTGATATTTATGTCCTTTGTAGTTATATTAGAGAATTTGAAAAGATTGTAGTAAAAAATAGAAATTTGATAAAATCAACTTGAGCCATTGAGTTTCATCTTATATATCCATGTAAATATTGATGTATTAGTTAACATTTTTAAAAGATAATAAATCAAAAGAGCATAGGCCTAAATAACATGATAGTTGATATTGGAAGTTACAATATTTTGATATTAGAAGTTGTGATATTTAATGGGATAAAGGTGTGAACAACAAAAAAATATACAAATATCAAAACAATATAATACAAAATTGGAGTTGCAAGTGAAAAATGTAAACCCATGTAAATATTGATGTATTGATTAATATTTTTAAAAGATAATAAACCAAAAGAACATGGGCCTAACTAACATGATACTAGATATTGAAAGTTGCAATTTTTAGATATTGGAAGTTGAGATAGTGAATGGGATAAAACTCTAAACAACACAAGAATAAACAAATATATAAAAAATACAATACAAAATTGGAGTTGCGAGTAAAAAATGGTATCACCCATATTTGGAAATAATAGGAAGGTTTAAGAGTCTCTTTAGACAATGAAATGAAGTAATATATGACTATATGAAGATTGAAGTGTTTTTTTAAGGTTTTAAGCAAATTTATTTTTCTTTCATTTTTGTTCCTATGTTATGGTAATATATG
Source organism: Wollemia nobilis (assembly GCA_028583015.1). Taxonomy (NCBI): domain Eukaryota; kingdom Viridiplantae; phylum Streptophyta; class Pinopsida; order Araucariales; family Araucariaceae; genus Wollemia; species Wollemia nobilis. Next base: position 61,099 of record JAQPPZ010001830.1, on the reverse strand, counting down.
ATTTAAACTTTAGAGTACCACCACATCCCTAATACAAAATTTTTAAAATATTTTTTGAATATATATGACCTAAAGTTTAGGATAAATATATTAATCCAATATTTTAAACCAAGTACTTTAGACCAACATTTTTCATCTTACCTTCCCAAAATCTACCCTCAAGCATCAACCTTTATCAAATCTAAAAGAGATCTCCCTCTTTTTTTTCTAATTATACTATGGTAAATACTTCATAAAAAATTCTTTCACTCTTCCTTCGTTATATAATTGACCTTTTTATATAATTGGCATATTCCTATAATGGAATTTATTTCCACTTTAATACCTCTTCTTCTTCCTTAGCACTTTATCATTCCTAAATATTTCCTCAATCTTTAAAATTTATCAAATCTAAAAGATATCTTCCTCCTATATTTTTAATTATATTATGGTAAATACTTCATAAAAACTTCTTTCACTCTTCTTTAATTATATTATTGTCATTTTTTATCTTATTTTTTTCCTTTATCACTTTATCATTCTTAATTGATTTCATTTAAAACTTTTATCCTTAGATATTTATAAGTGATAGAAGTAAACCAATATGTAGTATAAGAAATTTATATATGAATACTAAAAATAAAACAAGTATGATGAATCTTAGTATTTAAAGGTTTAATTTAATTATAAAACATAATATATTTACCTTCTAATATACCTACTATGGTGGATATGCTTAATTAATACTTATGTTTATAAATGAAAGCGATGGATGAATAAAAATGAAAATTAAAAAAATATTATAATCATAATGCTTTGTTCATATCTAGTTTTATAAGTATACATAGTGTATACATAGTTGATCATGGGTTGAAGAGAATATGGAACCCTTTGCAATGAACATACCATCCATAGTTTATATACCATGAAGAAAAACACCTTTTTAAACTATGACATAATGTAATCTACAATAATTTTAATCTATTAGTCATAATTTTTAAAATTATAAACTTTGTTACTGGATTAAAATTATAAAAATATGTTTCTTAATATTTTGGAAACCAATGCAATAATAGTGATATTGATATAACTTATTTTATCCTTCTTTTCCTTCTCCTTTTTAATGGTAGCCAATATATTGGTCTTTAATATTTCTCAAATATTAAAAAAAATTGAAGCAAATCCATATTAGTTAGGTGACTTATTATAGTAAAAATATACGATTTATAAAATTGTATTACATGAATATTACAAGATACCATCTTAATCATGTTTTTTTGCTCTTCGTCCCCACTTTTTATTAGCACTTTTTGTATTTGCTTTCAAATTATTAAAGAATTCTTCCTTTTGGATATTTTTCCCTCTATGTTCCTAATTTAAGGGTATTTGTTTATTCCTCATATTTCCATAAATATCTTCATCAATCTCTTATGTTTTTCATATCGTTCACAAATTAATTTATCATATATAATTGTATAGTGCCTAAAATAACTAAAGTGCAATGGATAACCTCAAAAACACTTGTATTTATCCTATCATAGAAACCCTAAATTATAAGGAAAACCACCATAGTACTTGCTTTCTTGTGATTCCCTATAAATTCTAATGTGTAATGGATATTGCATGTACTTTTTTATTTATTATGATACCATAGAAACCATAAAGTGCAAGGGAAAATCTTTGTAATACTTTCATTTTCATTGTAAAAATTTTATTATCTACTATTTAAGAAAAAAGTATATTACTAGTTAGATCAAACATTACCTCTTTAATTGTCTCTACTTCAAAAATTATCTCAATGTATTCTTTAATACCTTTAGTTTATTTTAAATTTGAATTTACACATTGCAATTTTTCATCTACCACATCCTTCTTAGTTTCTTTCAATGTTAACTCTAAATATACAATGTCTACCTTTACCATCTAATGTGACAAAGAGGATTTTTTTCCTAGTTTCATGGGAGTAGAAAATACTTAATTTTAGTCATCTTCTATTACAATATTCTTCTCTTGCTTCAACTTTGAGTTTGAATTAAGATAAAAAATATATTCATCTTTCTTTATTAGTTACACTTTGTAATATCTTGCCATGTATCTAGCCTCATGTCATATGTGATATTACAATGCCATGTTTTCATAGTCCCTATCCATTAACTTGATCTAAGATTTAATTATAATAAACTTTGAAATAAATTTTAAATAATCCATGACACAATATGGTTTGCACCCTTGAGCATCTCACCAACACAATATGGTTTGCATCCTTGAGCATCTCACCAATCCAACAAGCATTCATACACAACTAGTAGTGCATCAACAAATATACAAAAGAAAAAATATAATGCATTAAACCAATCATTTGATTATCTATAGAGTAACTCTAACATGATTATACAAAACACATGTCCCATATTCACGTTTACCATATTTATAATTTGATTTTGTATTCAAGGCACAACCATTTTTAGAGAAGTCTCACTTCCTCTAGTGATTTTCAACTTCAAGGGATTGCATCCCTCTTTAGAAATGTCTCATATTTTTTGGCTATATCAAAACCTAGGAATTTAATACCTCTTTAGAGGATTCACACTTCCTCTAATCATAAGTACATATAATAGAATTTTAAACAACACAAGAGTGCACAACACCTAGATATATTGATATATAAAATCCTATCAACCTCACAAACTATGTTGGCTTTAAATAATCCATGCTTAATATGTGTATGTGTGTGTGTGTTTTTCCTTATTCATTCTCAATGATGTAATGTATTATCTAAAATTTATTTAGAGGATATCATATTCACCTACTTCTTTTTTGCTAATGTTCGACATGGATAGCCTACCATTCTTTGTTTCATGCTAGCATTTTGATATCTCATACTACCATTTATAGTAACCCCTTGTTTGAAACCCAAATAACTTTATTTCTAAATACTATGCATCACATAATATTTTTGCAATATGAAAAATAGAAAGACATAAATGGTCAAATATACCTTCAAAAATTTAGTAGTCTTCTCCTCAATGCACTAACCTATAGGTTAGCAAGCAATGTGATAAAAAAGGTCAACTACATATTTAATAGCCTGTGAGTTCTAACTAAATATTAATAATAGTCAAAATCAAAAGCAACATACCAACATTGATCGTAAACCACAACATGTAGGCTACCTAGGACAACACATGACCTTTAACACATATTCATCCCAAAAAAATAGTATCAATCGTAAGCATCACAAATATTAATACGTTATAGATATTTGTCTAAGGAGAGGAATCTAGAGTCTTACCCAATAGATTTATTTATTTCTTTTTGGTTAAATGTAGGGTAATAAATATGTTTGGTGAGAGTTTTTATTAACATCCCATGACATAGGTTATAAGTGTAACCTTACCAAATATAGTTCATATCATTGTATTTTATTACTCAAGTGGCATATAATAAGGTGTTTACCCTCCATTCTCTATGTGGATCCTCTCTCACCTCATTCCTTCTCCTTTATTTTTCATTCTACTCTTTCTTTTTTTGGTATTTGTGTTCTTGTTCTCTTATTTTCTTCTCCTCTCCTTATCTTCTTGAATTTCTTATTGCTTCCATCTACCACATGTATATATCTTTTTCCAATGCTACTATATAGGTCAACCTTCTCCTTGGTGAAAAATAATAGTGAAATTTACTAATTTTGACACTTAGCAAAAGTAGGTGAATATTGTTCATTCACATTACATACCAAAATATTGCCTTTTAATGCCTAGATGATCCATTTCATTTTAGATAGAATAATTTAATGATCATATTACTTAAGCAATCCTTTAATTATCTTATTGAATTATTTTAAGGTTATCCTCTTTCATTGTAGGACACGTTTAGAATCCCTAGCTATGACCTAGAACATAAGGTACTTTCACACACAATATGGTTTTGATTAGTAGAACATGACAACATGAGATATCATAATATTATTATAATATAAAATCCATACATATTTTTGGATTGTTTTATCTTGTATTATGGTCTTCAACACTTACAAAAAGAATACAATTATTTTTCCATGTAGTTGGTGTATTTCTTAAAATCTAATGCTTAATTTGTAAATATCATTTATTAATGTGGGAAATGAATTTAAAATATGAATCATTATATGTAATTCATCAAAATAACATTAATCAAGATATATCATTCCAAAATATTTTACTCATTACTATTGATCCATTCAAATCATGCATTACTAGTATCTACATCCGCATAGAATTTATCCATATCTCAATTTATAAATGGGGTCAAGTAGGCACGCACTACATCCCCCTCCCCTAATAAGAAATTTCTTTTAGAAGTTAGGCAAGTAGGAAGGATAAATTATCTCAATATTTTTAGACATGGTAGAGTATCACTACCCCTTGACTCATCCAAAAATTTTCCTAAGATTAACCTAATTCGATCAAATCTCAAACTTTTCATAAAATAAAATAAGCATATGTCCACGTATATATATAACTAAGAATATTCCCAATGAGGCATTATCTCTTTATTATTTGAGATTCTCTATAAATATATATCTATATTTTTATTATAGTACACTTAGTATTTGTTATATATTATGATTTTAATAGTATTCTTATCAAAAATTTTACTTGCTAAAATAAATCCTTTGATGCCAATGATTATTCTATGCTATTACCTACAATATCTACCATGTCTTCCAATGGGATGATGATTACTATGATAAAAATTCAGAGCTAGCATCAAACAAGTTTTGCTTCCTATTAATAATAATTCTCAACAAATTTTTGGGATTACTCTAATTATACCAAAACTCTCACAAAATTTGAGCAACAAAAGAAGGATACCTAACCTCATTATGTTTGTACTAGTACTCTTGTAAGGAATTGGAAAACTCCAACAAATGAAGGATTAGGTATTGATCTATGAGTCTCGTGTAAATGTCTATATGCATTAACAAAGCATCTCAATGATGTCCATGTACAAATAGTTAAATTTTGGTATACTATTGTGGCTACTATAGTGTTGTCTAGATCATATACAAAAAATTCTTATATTGCTTGATTGTACTTTTGAATCTTCTCCTTTAGCTCATCAATATAAGGATATATATTTTTCATGAATATCTTTAGGTCTTTAAAAATCTATTTAATTTTACCAATCTACTTCTTGATGGTCTCATTAGGCACCCTGACCTCTTGTTGGGAATCATTCATGGTTGGATCAAACTAAACTATTATTATCATCTTGTCCTTTCAATTTCTAGTGTACATAGACTAGAATGCCCCTTAACCCCAATAAAGATATCTACATCCTTATAGAACTCAACCAAGTTATTTAGTACCACAACTTACCATTGGTGATATTGTTCTAGCATTGACTTATTTCTTTCATATTATTCAACCTTTAACAATATAGACTTTGACTTAATTCATAATATTCTTAGAGCAAAATTGATATTGTTCTAGCATTGACTTATTTATTTCATATTATTCAACCTTTAACAATATAGCCTTTGACTTAATTCATAATATTCTTAGAGTAAAATAAAAATAACACTGAGAGTCTATCCTATGGTTGTGGATCAATCTTTACTAATATAGATGGCTCATTAATTAATGAAAATCCCATTTGTTATGTCAACTTAGGTTAAACTTCAATATGTAATTGGGGTTTTGGTATTGCAATAAATACCCCCTCTTGCTACTCATTTTCTCATCATTGTATTGTGTATTATTACTTATAAATAATATCTGAGGTGTAGACCAATTGGTTCATCTAAACCCCATAAGGGGGGCGGAGGTCCAAGGTTCAAATCCGCCTCCCCGTGGTGGGGGGGGGGGCGGGGGGGGGGGGGGGGGGGGGGGTCGCGGGGCGGCTGTGGCGGCCATAATAATATTACTTATAAATATAATAATAATAATAATAATAATAATATTACTTATAAATATAATAATGTTTTATGGTTCCTATGGGTTCCCACCTAATCTATTTTCTTTTGTCATTTTTTACTTTATGTATAATATTTGAGTGGATATATTGCTTATATCCATTTCTAGAAAATATTGTAAATTCTAGCATGGTATTAGTGGGGAACAAAGCAACATCACTTGGTCACATGAAAGGCTAACTTGGTGCCTATGATTTTTCTTCCAAATTTCATGATGAATTATTCTTCAATTATTCATAAGATATTTTTGGATGCTTCCCTATTCCTTTTCATATTGAACTTTCGACTAATTGGTTGAACTATTCTAGTTATTTTATGAAAGGATTTAGCATGCATATGCCTCAGTGACTAACTGATTGTTCCCTTACCCGAAGTCAATTAGTGCCATGTCAATTCCCTAACCTTGGATTTCATCACGCATGCTCTTTTAACTCACGGGCGATTGTCCCATACCAAACTTCGTGGCTTATCTAGCTAAGTTAAAAGGACATGTGACTTATCACAATATTAATCAAGTAGTAACCTGGAGGAGGCATCCCATACTGCCCCTCATTACCAATGCTGACCGAGTCTCATTTTTTGACCTATTCTATCAGTATTCGATTGCTCCCAATGTTCATTCTGCTCATACCCATACCTCAACGTCACTGGGTGATTTGTGAACATCCTTCACACACAATGCTTAATTTTTACATAAGTTTAATGGCTTTGACCACTATTTTTAAAGTGTCCGGTTTTCAAGGCTTCATGGCTGATTCATCCCCAAAGGTTAACATCTAAAACTAGTTTTCTAGATTTTCACTACAAGGTGTTCCATTTGTGAAGACCTATCTAAAAGTAAACTTAGTTTGGAACATATCTTAAGTTACACATTGACTTAAGTCATGCTTTCATACTTTATAACACAATTCAGTCCATACCTCCAACGGAGTTTACAAAAATCAGAAAAAATATATATTATATATATATCATTATATTCATGGTACACTTAATGAAACATGCAAATGAAATACGTTCCATAATTTTCTATAATTGGCATTTAAACAAGAGAGAATCTTGGCTAATCATGAAACCAATATGCGGTACAGCTCTTTTTACGAAAATCAAAACATTTGACAGGAAAACACCACTCGGTCCTGAGTCTTTCCTTTCGGAGATTAATACGTTTTTTCCGAAAAGATGAGTTAAAAATACCAAAAGGAATTTCAACACAGCAAGCAGTCGAATTTCAACCACTGGAATTTCAACACAGCAAGCAGTCGAATTTCAACCACTGGAAGTTGACGATTCCGCCCGCCAAACATTTAATCTTATACAAAATTAATTTTTGTCATCAAATTGTAAACTGCACCAAAAGCATAACGCCAGCAAGACTCAACCAAAAAGTAAAGCACCAACAAAAAAGTAAAGAAGGAAACGAATAGGTTAATTCATTTCATTTATAATGAAAGGTATAAAGTTGTTTTGATTTACGTCTGCACTATTAGTTACACGCGAATGGCACTACCATAGCCACCGTTGTACTAACAGCACCAACTCCAATTATAAATCTACTAGATACTTGGTAAGGTTTGTAAGTTTCAGAGTTATATCGTTTGCAACAGCAAGTCCAAATAATTTATTCTTCTTCATATTATATAACTTGAATTCTTCCTTTGGACTAAGTACCATTAATAACATATATTTTAACCTTCACTTACGGTGAACAAATCACTGTGATACTACAAGAATTTATATAACTCTAAGTACAGAGCTTAACCAAAAAAATATAATGATTTTGACAGAGTTTTATTTTTTTTTCTTTTCCATCTTTAAAAAAACAATTGGTATCAACATTCTTTCATGCTTTTCTATATTACATAACTTGAAGTACTAAGAACCCTTTTTGCATTAATAGAATAACACTTACAGAGATACAGAACTTGTGTTAACTTACAAAACTCGGTAGGAAGGTTCCTACTCCAACCCTGTCCTCCCTTTTCAACGAATACAACATAAGAATTCCCAGTCTTCATGACTGTATTTAGCTTTTGTATCACGCCTGCATCCGACCTGGACTGCCATCCGTTGGTAAAAGACTCAAGTTTTTGTTTCAAAAGAGATCAGGCTCTCTGTAATATGAATGCAAATCTACTTACAAACTAATATAATAACATGCAAACACTTCCCAGATATTCACACAACACTCTCAAAATTCACATGCATGCACACGGAATATACCAACCACGCTTTCCAGAAAGGTCTAGCTTCAATAGCCGAGCAGAGTAAAATGTGTATATAAAGTGGAGTAGTGAAAACGTCTACTGCAATATCAATATGCATGCACACAGATTTATTCATCCTTTCCACATGCAAAAGAACAAAACATTTCTTTCCAGCACATTTCTAAAACGTTTTTCCTTCCTTCTTGATTTTAAAAAAAATAACATGCTCATAGAAAAACGATCATAACAAAAATAAAGAATGGTCTACCTGGTCTGTTTTGTTGTATTATCCACACCAGGATGTTTTAGCCAAAACTCAGTTATCAATCACCTCCGTGCGCACTTCCCACGGGAGCAATTCCGGCCACTTCACCGAGAGAGCTATTCTTCCATTTTCAAAGCCCACACCTCTTTTTTCTTTTTCCTCGCCCAAGGCGATGCTAAAAACAAACTACCATTATACCGATTAACGCACTCATATCATTCTCCTTCCATCTCGGTCAAAAGATATGGAGGAAGTTTCAAGTCATCATGACACTAAACTATTAGCATCTATGTGGTTAAGCCAACATCCACCATACGCAAGACTCAATCAAAACATAAACTATTTTCTAGATTCACACACTTGCTTTCAATTTTGTGCAAAATACATTTACATATGCCTAGCGTATGCATAATATTAATAATAATTCACTTTTATTATTATTTTTTTGTACTATGCCTACATATATTCATCTTTCTACAAATTTTGTATTTTCCTATTTTAAATTCTAACTTTTAATCATATACACAATCAAGTAGAAAGTGGCTCCCATCATCATGACCATTTAAATCATATGCATACCTTATTTTTTTTAATCACACAACAAATAAACTCTCAAATAAAACACACACTAAATCATATGCATACCTTATTTATTTTAATCACACAACAAATAAACTTTCAGATAAAATACACACACTATCCTCACATTCATGAGATCTACATGATATGCAATGTATGCGAGCATCCATGTACTTGTGAACCGAATCATCACTTCCCTTCTTACCTTTTTTGTCGATTTTCTTCCAACAACCTGAATCTAGTCGTGCACTCATAGAGACTATCATCAATACCACAATTCACAAGAAAAAGGTAAGTTTATTATTTATTTACTTATTAACCAATAATAGTGTGAGAAGGATCGTTACACCAACATATATTGTGTTGTCTTAAACAACATGTTATTATTATGCCAATAGAGACCTAGGATAAAATCCCTCCAACACCATGCATTGAAGAAAAATATTCTATGGATGAAATCATGGTTGATATGAGGATTTCAACCACCATTAAACATTAATTTTTTCATATTTAAAATGCATCAACCAATCAAATGCTTAGAAAATTTGATGATCAAGTAAACACAAGGGGTTGAAGTAACAAATTGTGATTGTGGCACAATAGCAAATTATGATTTGCCAAGTGTTATGTTAAGATTTGTTCTTGCAACCCTAATATTTGAGCATTAATTTTTTTTGGAGGGGGGATTAATTATATGAATATTGTTGCTCTTTTACATAACCAAACACATGTGAAAACTACACCTTTTTTACATAGACAAACACATAAAAAATACAACTTATTTACATAGCCAAACACATGAAAATTGCAAAATTTTTACACAACCAAACACATGAAAATTACAACTCTTTTACATAGCCAAAAAATATTTCTAGTAACGCATAGTTTTAAAAATTACTCAATTTTCACATAACCAAAAAAATACACAAACTGATTTTATCACCCTAATTCTAATAATATAAACTAATTGATTCTACACTCACTATATTTTGGCATTGGGAATAATGGGTTTTATTTGTACTTTAAGTTACTAATTCCACTAATAGTTATAGTTTTTTCTCAATTACAATTATAGAATTTCGCATAATTTTAGGAATCGTATTTCTAAATACAATTTTTGCTCAATTGCAATTATAGTTTTTTAGGCTCAACTATAGTTATAGAATTTTGTATAGCATCACATTTCTAACATTCTCCCCCTTGATAAGGCTTTGATTCTGCTAAAGGGGTGTGGGGCTCAGCATTGGGAAGGACTTTTGCTGACGTAGTGAAGAAACCTTTGGTAACTCCTGTCGCTTATCCGGTTGTGGAGAGTCCCTCTATGGGTGTTTATGGGGAAAGTGGTGGAATTCGTAAAAAAAAAATTGTTGAGTGGTAAAAGGAGGAATTTGGTGGAGCCCTCTCCCCTTTCTAAGTTGGTTGTTGAGGATGATGTGGTAGAATTCCTCCCTAGATCTGCTACCAAAGACATACCGATTACTGAGATGTACTCTCCGTGTAAATCTAATGTAAGGAAAAGTGCTATCTTCCACAGTATTTTCCTGATGGAAATCAAACAACATGCGGTTTGGAGTTTGATGAATATGGCTTTAGATTATGTTGAGGAGGCTACCCAAATATTTGATAAAATTGTTCAAGAATTTGATTCTCTATTGTAGAACCACCTTGGTTCTCACTGGTCAATTTGTAGATCTTTTCTAGTGTCTTTGGATTCCTCCTTCTCTCTGTTTGTTTTTGTTTCTACTCTATTTCTTTCTATGTCTAGTGTCTTGTGTTTTGTAAAATGTTGTGGGGCCCCTTTAAAAACCCTCTTTTCCCTTAATACTACAAAAAAAAACATTCTCCCCCTTGATAAGACGTATCACAAATCTATCTCTAAGTTTAAATAATTAATTTTTGAAAAATCCTTATGTGAACACATCAACAAGCTCCTCTTGAGTGTTATAGCACTTCAACTCTATACTTTTATTTTGTACCATAATACTTCAAATGAAAAAATTTGAACATACTATGATGAATGTCATTCTTTTCCAATTAAATTAACCCATATTATCATAAAAAATAACTATAGGATGGCATTGCTTCTCGTCAATATCCTCCACTACCTTCTTAAGCCACATGGCTTATGCAATAGTTGAGGTAACTAAAATATACTTAGACTTTATATGATTCTTGATTCTTTAAGATCCATGTGATTATTCTAGAAATAAGAGAAAAAATAATTGCCAAAAGTAGACTCCTAGTTATCCAAGCTATTGCCCCAATAAAAATCATTAAAATCAACAAGTTCTATCTTCTTAGCTATATAATAATGAATGTCAAAATTAAAAGTACCTTCCATATACCTCAAAGTTCTCTTGGAATTATTCAAATGAATTTGATATGGTTTATTAATGTACCTTGAAACAAGAGAAACAACATAAGCAATGTTTGGTCTAATGTTAGTGAGAAATAAAAAACTTTCCACAATGTTCCTATAACCTATCACATTTACTTTCTTAGATCCATAATTTTTACATAATACTACTCCATTAGTAATTGAAGTGGAAACTTGTTTACATTTATCCATATAAAAATTATTCAACATATCTCTAACATACTTTGTTTGGCAAATAGAAAAATTTTCTTCATATTGATGAACCTTCATTCCAAGGATATAGTGCATTAACCCCAAATATTTTATTTTAAACCCATTCATCATATAATTTTTGAATTAATATTTCTTTTTTGAGTTGATTCCTATATAAATCAAATGATCTATAAACAAGCATACAAGAAGAATATCATTACCTTCATTCATGTAGTAAAGGATAGGATCATTCTTACTCCTTTTAAATCCACTTTATTGTAAGTATCCATCTATCTAGGCATATTTATCTCTTGGTGATTGCTTGAGACCATACAAGGTCTTATTCAACTTGTATAAGAAGTCTTATTTATATTTAAGCTCAAAAATTATCAATTGTTGTACATACACTCCTTCTAATTACCCATTCAAGAAGAAAATTTTCACATATAACTAATGTACACTCCATATTATTTAGGATACCATAGTAATGACCATTCTAATTGTTTCTTGTCTTACTACAATTCCAAATGTTTCTTCACAATCAATTCCATACCTTTGTGGGAATTCTTTAGTAACAAGTCTAGCCTTATGTATTTTAATACTATCATCACCATTATACTTGGAACCCACCTAGAATCCATAAATTTATTACCATTATGGAATCACACAATATTCCAAGTATCATTATTTTAAATATATTTGATCTCTTCTTTCACTTCTTACACCCACACATCATTAGTACAAGCATATTAAAAACAAGAAGGTTCACACTTATCTTGAGATATCAAATCATAATTAACCAACTCACCTTTAGGATATTCTTCATCATATCCACATATGTGCATCCTTTCTAATCTTGAAATAATGTTATCAAATTCTTGATATTGGTATCTTATAAGCCTCCTTAAAAAATATTATCAAGCATTTGACTTGGTGATAAGCTTGAAGAGTTCTCTTGACCTTATTAGTTTTCATAATATCAATAATGGGTGCTGAATTACATGAAGAACTTGATGAACCCTCCTTGAGACTACTTGAATAACTTCTTGAAGGACTCTTGGGGGACTTAACAGATGAGTAAGAACACTATTGGGTTGTTCACCATCAATACTATTATTACCAATATTTATGGCCTTGCTAGCTTGGCTTATTTGATGACCATATACTCCCCCTTCATCAAAAACCACATCTCTAGAAACCACCACTTTGTTAGTCTTTAGATTGTAAAGCTTATAATCTTTGTTATTTTCACAATATCTAATAAAAATACAAGGCTTAATTTTTTGGATCAAACTTCTTCCTTTTCTCATCAACAACATTAACATAGGCTAAACAACTAAAAAATTTCAAATGATTAACATTGGGTTTCTTCTCATACCATGCTTCATAGGGACTCATCTTGTCAAGAGTACTTGTTAGACTCCTATTAACAATGTCTACTATTGTAGAAAATGCATCAAACCAAAAAATAATTACTCAACCCCTTGGTTTAAAGCATGATTAATATCAGCTCAACCATAGTTTATTTTTTTAATTTCAATCACCCACTTTGTTGAGGAGTGTAGGCAGTTGTGAGTTACCTCTTAATTCCATTCTTATCATAAAATTGTGTGAATATACTTAAACAATACTCACCACTGTGATTCATCCTTAAACACTTAATTTTATATATCCTTTCATTTTTTGTAAGGATTTTAAAGCTCTTGAAAATATCTTAAGCTTCATATTTATTCTTCATAAAATATACCCAATATTTTCTAAAAAAACAGCAATAAAATTACTAAAATAAGATAACTTCCCAAAATATTGGTTTGAATTGGGCCAAAAATATAAAAATAAACTAATTGGACCCTCCATACATTTTTTGTTTGAAATATTCATCTAGCATGTGTTATAAGCTATGCAATATTCCATAAATACTTTGAATTGAGAGATAAATATTTATCATAGAATAATAGAACACAATCTCACATGTAATCAATTCATCATTTCAAAGTAAAATGAACTTACTTTATTTACATACACAATAATATATTCAAGTATTATAGTACAAAGATATTCACTACAATTTCTCGTTACATATTACATCCTTACATGCTATCCTTATTATTAGAATTTACAAAGATTCTTGATATTTCAACTTCAACTAACTCTTCATCTCCTCAAACTCACAAGAGATATGAATCTTCATACTTATCATAGGATAAGTATATTTATTGACTCCACAATAATGAAAAACATCGCATGATTACTAAATAACAAATATTTACAATACTCCTAGACTTCAACTATTTACAAAGTTTATTACAATATACTTACAATGTATTTGTAAGGTACCAAACAATGTAATAATCACTAACACCTCCTCGTATTATATTATTTGATATGTAGTTCTTAATCTTCATTTGTTCTACTTATCTTGATTATTTCTTGGTCTACTTCAAAGTGATATTATTTGATGATCATTTTTTATTCTCTACCTTTTTCTTTTTTCAAGTCCTTCTTCCTTCGTTTGTATCTATTCAACATTGATCATATTTCCTTATATATCATAAAACTTATAAGTAGTATTTTTCACAAATTTGGTTTTACTATTTGTAGAACAATATTACTTTTATTTGGTTGTATTTTATAGGTCCTCTTATTAGTTGGTTAAAAAATTTTATACATATGTCATTTTTATCAACAAATTCAATTTTTGCTAGTACAAATATCTAGTTTCTTCAGGGGTAAATCATTATTTTTTCTTTTATAAAAGTAACTCAACATTTATTTTATTTTATTCTATTTTATCTCATTCATCCATCCATAATTCCTTTTTATTTTATAATTTTTTTTTGTTTAATAACAATGTCTTTGATAATATTATTTCCTCCATAAAATACACAACAATGGAGGTCCCAACATTATTTGATGTATGTCCATACCTATCATAATGACTACATTTGAACTCATTGTTACTTATCATAAGTTTTCCTATATCAATACTGATTTTATCTATTCTTGTTAAAAATTTGGTGTCCCTATTCTCTTTTACAATTCCATTATTTTTTGTATCAAAATTATTTTTATCTACCTCTAATTCACTATTACCTATTTGTTAAAGATCTTCAAATTATGCTCTACCGGGGGGGGGGGAGGGTAATCCTCCAAGGAGAGGTCCGGGTTCAAACCTCCCCCTCAAAAATTTTAATTGGGTATCTAAAATCCAATTGTTGGTGGGGGGCGGGGGGGGCCCCCGTGGCCCGGCGGCCCCACAAGGGGTTTTTCGCTAAAAAAAAAAATTATGCTCTTATTGTTGGTATGTTGTTCTCTTTTATTCCTTGCTCATTTTGTTTTTTAAATTGTGTAACTATATCTTGACAATAATTATGTACTGATCTCTTTTGTATGCTTTTCAAATTCATTAAACTGATCAAAACAACCTATACCATTATTATTTTTGTTATTTTCTTCACATCTAGGACTAATTTTGTCACTATTATTTAAATTATGACCTTCAAAATTTGAACTCTTGATATCACTATCATTTATTTTATCATCAATACAAAAATTATTTGTATTTCTTTGAGTATCACATGCATTTATTGTTATAGACCTCAAATAATTGGTGTCACAACTTACATAATTCTTTTGGATAAGTTCATTTGTATTATAACATGCATTCTTCATCATTGGTTTGTTCATCAAATTTTTAATTTTGCTTACCTTTTTACCTTAATAACATTGAGGTTAACTATTACCTTGTAAATTATTTTCCATACAATAATAGGTAATGTAATAGAATTTTTACAACAATCATTAGCTTCATAAATAATACAATTTATGCAACATATCTATTTTTATAAACTATTAAAAATTATCTATTTCTAGGTACTTTGATAATAGATTATAAATACCACATTAATTATGGTGACACATATTTTCATATTTAGTAGCTTCTTGATATATGGATTGTAAGATATTTTTATCTTGATTCTCTTTCACTATACTATCTTATATTGATGCATACTGAATGCTTTTTTCTCTTGTGTTTGCTTTATTTTCCCTATTCCCATTAGAACTTTCAAAATTTTATGTACAAAGATATTTAAAATTTTAATGTCAATTCTAGGTATCAATCACTACTTAAATGAATATGGAGCCCTTTTTAATTTGTCACACTTTATTTTAAAAATATTATAACAATAATATTCCTTTCTTTCTAATACAAACCTTATGATCCTTTCCAATCAACATTGGAGGAGATAAATATACCTCATACCTTTTTAAAAATTATTTAATAATTTATCTTTGCCTTTGACTAGCCTTTTATCTTTGCTTTAAAACCTTTTTTTTCAACAATACATTTTTTCCTCAAAAATAAATTAAGTAGGTCTCTGAATAATCTTGACCTCTTTTCTTCAAAATAACAATTCATTCCCTTTAATAATTATATACTTTCTTAAATTTGTTTAAGCAATTTTCCTTTAATAATTTTCCTCACATTAATTTCCTTTGAAATAAATTTCTTTACCAATATTTGTTTTCCCTTTAAACAATATCTCCTTTCAAATATGCTTAGATAATTTTTCTTTCAGCATTAATATTCTTTTAGTAATTCCTTTTTTAATATTTCCTTTTCAATAATTTCTGAAAATAATCTTCTTCAAATGTTTTCTTTATCAATTATTTCTCCTCCTTTAATGTTTCCTTTTCTAGAACGACTTTATTTCCTTTTAATTTGGATTCATCATTCTATTAAATGCTTTCTTTAAATAATTTTATTTCAACCTTAATAACTCATCACCAAGTTTTTCCTTCAATTAATTCTACTTTCCTTTTTCCTTTAATTTACCATATAGTTTAAATATTCCTCCAAATAATTCAAAGGTAAATATTAAATAAATGACTAAAAAATTTCCATGCCCCTCTATGAAGACTTCATGTGTTTATCTAGAATTTTTCTCTAATGGTTCCTAACATTTGATGTGCTTATCTTGGATAAAATCCTTGCGCTTTTATTTTTTCTTAATACCTCCTAATATTGTCTAGTCTCTGCAAAGATTCCATAGTTGGTCTTTATGTATTATAGGTAATGCTCTCAAAACTTACTCTAGAGGTTCTGTCTATATGTTTGGTGCCTTCACTTATGCTTTCACCTATGTATTTACAACTTGGGCTACTATTATGTAATGTTCTCAGTTTCTCAAGTGTACTTTGAACCCTATCCTTCTTCATTCTATGCTTGTCATTTTGTAATCTCTTGCACATTTTCTTTTTAGTCTTCTAACGTTTATTTTTTCAAATATATTTCTTTCCTTTGGAAATGAAATTTGTTTTCATATAATATTATATTATTCTTTTAAATCAATTCAATTAATATTTTGTTCCTCTTTTAAATCAAAATATTTTAAGATAAACTTTCACCAAATTATTTTTTTTGGTAAATAAAAGTCGTCATTAATTATCGGGTTTTGTAGGTTAACCCAAAACCTAATACAAAATCTATCCTTATGCTGAGATTGCGGATCCTAGTCATCCTTAGAACATTTTTTTCTTGTGTTGGTTATCCTACAACACCTTACACTTATTGTAGAAAGACAGTTCAACATGACAATTAACATTACTTACAGCGATAGTCGTTTGAGTTGACTTAGAGAAAAAACTCTATGCTTATCACAAAAAACTTGGGGAAAAAGCACCCTTCCACCTTTCTCCTTAATCAATAGTGTGATTTTCATGTCTAATAATATCTTCCACTTCATGTGGTACCCCTTGTGTCCACATCATCAAACTTCCCGTATCAATACCCACATTGGCTAATTTGTCATCCACTTTGTTGGCCTCATGAAACACATGGTGAATCCTCTTGTCTTGTCTTGCCACAAAAAGGATCCTTACCTCATGGATGACGACCTCAATCCTCCATGGAGGTTTTCTACCATTGGTTAACAGGTTGATGATATTCATGGAATCGCCTTCAATCATCAAATTTCCATGAGTCTCCTAGGCAACTTTTAACCCTCTCAAAAGGGCTCTAGATTCTACCTCATTATTAGTTTTAATTCCCAATGGTTTAGTGAAGGACTTAACCAGGTTTCCTTTATGATCTCTTATTACTCCTCCAACTCCTACTCTTCTTGGGTTCTCCTTAGTTGCACCATCAAAGTTCAATTTGAACCAACCCCTAGGGGGTGGCTCCCAAGAGACCCCATTTTTGGGATTGGGTAGAGGGATGAAAGGATTTTCCTCAATTCCTAAGGCTAAAGTAATTTGTCTTTCCTGGGGAGGTATTATACGGTTCTCCTTAGCAAGGATACTAATGTTTTCTTTCGTAAAGGCAAGGATTCTATTCAGGATTATTTTAAGGCTATGACTGGTGTCCTTAAAAGCTCTGTGATTCCTTTCTAACCATATCGACCACATGAAATGGTGCCAACAAATTTTCCAAAGGTACTTAAGTTTCAGACTAACAAAGGGTTGAGGCCATTGTTGTAACACTTTAAAAAATGAATCCGGCTTGACCGTATCGGCCGCGGGGCCCCGCCTTTTGGAACATAAATGGTAAGAATTTTTCCTTGGATTACCAACCATGAGAAAAAAGATATTTTAGAGATTATAAACCCTTGATCCAGACCAAATTTGATTGAAATTGTTGGTCTTCATTGTTGAGGAGCAAGTTATAGGCAGATTTGACCGTAAAATATCCACTTTCAGTCTCGACCCAAGCAATGTGATCCTCATATTCTCTAGAGGGAAGAATTTGTTGTGTTAAAATATTATGAAGTTCTTCGAACTTAGCTTCAAAACCCTGTACTCTAATGTATTTCCACCTAGGGGTGTTCATATCCTACCAGATGTAATCAACCACCCTTTACCCAATTTGCTACTCCATGTGTTCTTAGATCCTAGCCAATCGCGGATTCTAGGATAATTCCTTAGCTCTCACCCATCTGTCCTTCCAAAATTTTATCATTTTCCCATTCCCAAGGATCCATCTAATCCCTCTCTTGACTAGATCTCTGCTTGTTATGATTACCTTCCAGAAAGTTGACCACGTACTCACCAAATTATCATTGAGGAAATTCGATCCTTGGAGGTATTTCCTCCTAACTATGGTCGTCCATTCAATTTCAACCTTGGTTAATAGCCACCATGCTTGTTTGGCTAGAATATCTGTGTTGAGATTAGCAACTCTCCTCAGCCCTAGGCCCCCCTGTGCCTTAGGTTTGCAAACCTTATTCCATCCTACCAAATGGATCCTTTTTTATCCTCAGTCTCGGAATGGAGAAAGTTCTTTTCAAATTGCTCAATTTTATGATACACCTTGCTTGGAGCTTTGAAAACCGATAAGAAATATACATGTATACTTTGTAGGGAGGCCCTTGTTAAGACTTATTTTCCCGCTTGAGATAATAAATATATTTTCTAGCTTGTTAACTTTTTTTGGATCCTCTCCAGCACAATATTCCACATTGACCCTTTCGATTTCCCATAGAAAAGGGGAAGGCCTAAGTAGGAGGTAGGAAGGGATGTAATTTAGCATTCCAAAATTCTAGCAATGTTGTTTTGCCTGGGAATGGGGGTATTTATAAAATACAACTTGCTCTTATTAAAATTCACTTTATATTTGCTTGCCTCCTCATACATCTTAATAATTTGTCTAATCCTTCTTGCCTCAACCACTGAAGCCAACGTAAGCAACAATGTGTCATCAACAAATTCTTGATGGGTCATTAGGGTTGTTAACGAAGTTGCCTTTATGCCTGATATAAGTCCAACTACTATCGCTGCCTTGATGGTTCTTCCTAAGGCTTCTACTATAATGATGAAAATCATGGGACTAATGGGATATCCTTGTCTCTGACCTCATTGACTTTGAAAAAATCCTTGTTGTAGACCCATTTACCAAGACTGAAAACCAGGTCTTCGAAATACATTCTTTGACCAGCTTGACCCATTGAGTGTGGAAACCAAATTTTACTAAAACTTCCTCCAGGAAATCCCAATTAATCCTATCAAAAGCTTTGTTCATATCTAGATTTAAGGCCATGATTGCCTTCTTAGTATGGGCAGTTGTATGGAGACCCTCATGAACTGTGATAACTCCATCTAATATTGATCTCCCATTGAACCAAACTTCCTTGACTTGGATCAATGATAATAGGGAAGACCTTCTTCAAATGGTTAGCTAAGACTTTGGATAGTATTTTATAGGATACGTTACATAGGCTAATCGGCCTAAAATCAGCCATGGTCTTAGGATTGGGGCCTTTGGGTATCAAAGCTATAAACGTTGAATTAAAACCCCTAGGAATGTGATTAGAAGTTTGGAACTCCCTAATGGCAACGATGACTTCTACACCAACAATATCCCAAAAAACTTGGTAAAAATGAGGCGAGAAACCATCTGGCCTAGGAGCCTTGTCAGGATCCATGCTAAAAAGGGCATCTTTGATCTCTTCATCAGAAAAGGTCATTGTGAGGGACTCATTGGTCATCTTGTCAATAAGTTGGGGGATAAATTGAAGAAGAGAATCCTTTGCTTGGGCATTGCAAGCTGGTCCTTCACATAACAAGGAGCTATAAAAATTCATAGCTTCATCCCTGATCTCCTAGATATTCTGGGTTGAGGAGCCATCCTCCTTGGTTAACATTCTAATATTATTGTTGCTTCTATTCCTCAAATTTATAAAATGGAAAACTTTGAATTTGAATCACATTTCTTCAGCCATAACGCCCTTGATTTTTGCCTCCAATACATCTCTTCACGGGATAGGATATTATGGTACTCAAAAAGGGTTTTCTTCTCTTCAATCTTTGTTGCCTCATCATAAGTTTCATTTTGAATTTGACCTTCTATTATTTTTAGTTTTTTCCCCACTGCTTTCTTGTTCTCAAAAATATTTCCAAAAACTTCTTTATTCTAGACCCTAAGGTTGTCTTTTACCATATTTAGTTTCTAAGAAATTTTGAAAGAAGCACTACCTCGGATAGGCTGCTGCCACCATTCCTCAATTTGTTTTCTTAAGTTTGGATGTTTTACCCACATCGATAGAAATCTGAATGGCTTTTTGAAGGGGTTAGTCTGCATAGCCTCCAAAATAATAGGGTTATGATCTGAAGCACATTTGGGAAGGGCTTGTAATAATGAATTACCAAAAGTTGTTATGGCTTCCTTGGATGAAAAGAATCTGTTCAACCTTTCCTGAATCATCTAACTCCCTATTCTTCGATTAATCCATGTGAATTTTTCCCCTTTTAGTCTGACATCCATCAACTCATTTGTGTTAATGAATTCATTGAAGTCCTCCATGCTCCTATAATGTAACCCATATCCTCATTTTTTATTAGACGGGTAAAGGGGAGTATTGAAGTTGCCCCCAATCAACCAAGGAATATTTATGAACGCTTGATTTAAATGACCTAAATACTCCCATACCTCATATCACCCTTGGACAGAGGTGGGGGCATAGACATTTGACATGATCCAAGACTTATTGTTATCGAGATCATAAAATAACACACTTAGCACACTTTCATTTTCTTGAATAACACTTCCTTCTATTTTAGTTATATCCCACAGGATCATGAGGCCTCTAGATGCTCCTCTCACCTACTGAAAGGCCACTTTTCCTTGCTTCCAAATCTTGCTTGCAATTAAAGTTGATTGTGCCGCATCTATTTTTATTTCTTAAAGAAAAATAATTATAGGAATCCACTCCTTCCTTATTGACTTAACCACCATTTTTTTGGTGGGTCATTTAGGCCTCTCACATTCCATGAGAGAACCTTCATTTTACTTGTTTGTTATTTTTTCCCACCCCCTTCCTTGAGCAAGAGGGGTTCTGTCAATTTTGCTATCATCCTAGCAAGGAATAGCTTCCTGTAAAAGTATTCTTTGCTTCCCATTTGTAATTTTGTTGTTGACCCTCAGTCTATAATGCTTTGCAGTAGATATTCTCCCTTTCTTTATTTCACTGTCATAATATATGGGAGATTTAGTGGTGCTTCTATTCTATTTTGGACTAAAATTAAGGGGCATATACTGTGATAATTTGGGGTTGGATCCTCTTTCCTCATTTTGGAGGTTTTCATTTCCCTCTTCATCTGCATCCTTGTTTTGGTTGGCCTCTCCTATATGGTTCTCCTTGATAAGAGGGTTTTCCTACGAGTAAACATTATGATATGGGATAATCTGCTCCACAATAAGACTGGAGGCTGCATTTCTAACCCCTATTTCAACTACTTCAACTCTTGACTCGAATCCTTCCATGTTTAGGCTATATCGTCTTGACATTTCTTCTTTTCTTTGAGAAAATCTATTAGGGTTTTTCCCGATGACTTTGGATGGCCCCGATTTGGATGGGGATTCTAGGGTTTCAAGAAACTCAAAACATGGAGTTTCATCCTTGTTTTTTTCCATTTCCTCTTCTAGGTTAGCTAGAACTTCAAATTTGTTTGAACTTGGTTCTTTATTACATACCTTAGGATTTTTGCCTTCCTCACTAATTTGCTTTCCTTTCTCCTAGAATTTGGGTTGTCCTGCATTAGCTTGATTGGCCTGGTTATTCTTGAGTGGTTTGTATCCTCGTAAGTTAGGATGTGGACCTAGAAACTTAGGGATCCCTCTCCCATTAAACTTACCCACATCACCTTTTCTCAAAGCTTCTTTATGTGTTGCTACTATCGAACATTGTATTTGAAGATGGCCCTGGGTTTTGCATACATTACAGAATGTCGACCTATTCTCGTACTCCACCGGTTGGATCCTCAAAAACTCTCCATATTCTAGCTCCACCTAGAAAGGAAGCTCAGATTCCAGGTTTGCATTAACACAAAACCTAACATGCGTCCATCTAGTCCTTACCCAAGTCATATGGTCTATCACCACTAGTTCCCCTATTGTTTTTGCTATTCCTCTGAGCCAGTACTCATTGAAAAACTGAGCTGGGAGGTTTGGCAAATGAACCCAAATGGGTGCTATATTAATATTCTACTTCTCAAGGTCAAAATCCTCCCCCCACTTCCTTAGAAAGAGACTGTGCCTCCCTAGAAACTAGGGTCCTCTTGTTAGTATGTGATTTGCATCCTCTTTGTTGTTGAGTCTTATCAAGAAAAAGCCTCTTGACATGGCAACAATTTCTAAATTTCTTGAAGTTTTCCACTTCACCGTATCCCATGAACGGATTGTCTGGATGTCCGGTCTTCCTCCAAAAAACTTACCTACAAGGGATGACGCCTCCATATCAAAAAATATCTCCATAATATCCACAAGGGTAGTTATCCTATTGTTGTTTAGTATTAGGGACATAATTTCATCATTTGGATCCTTCCTTTTCCCTTTCAACATTTCTAGAAAGTTTGGGCCCTTACTCATCGCTCCTGTACCCCAGTGGGACCCTTTTTCTAAAAATTTATCCAGAGGATCTATCCCTTTAGACTTTTCAAACTACACTGCCAGGGAATCTTGTCCCTGTCCTGCTACAGCTTGTTGGCCTAACTCTGGATCCTCTCCTTCAGCCTATTCAAGATTTCTACCTACCACATTCGCTCCTCCTCTACTTCTGCCACTTCCTCTACCACTCCCCTGCTCTTCCATCCTATCAATGTACAACCATTTCTCAACTTTCACCAAATAAATTAAATGACTCAATGATTAATAATTTGTACCTTTGCAAATCATAAACTCACATTCCATCTTTGCACATGGTTACTCTCTTCTCCAATGTGTTCTAATAATTTTCCTTTATGCCATCTTCTCTTTCACCATACTCTTATTGGTTTACAATACATTTTTTAAACCTACCTGCTCATCTCATCATCTAGTTTTTCACTCTTTCAATATATGCATTTAATCTATTATTAAGCATACCAGTCTCTAACTCATGTCCACTCTAGTTTTTTGTTCCAATATTCTCTAAAAAACTTTAACTTACTTCACAAACTCTTACAACTAAGGATAATATCTCTCGCATCATGGCAATCAATAAGTTACACAAATAAGTCTACAATAACTCTAATACCACTATTTTTTTTTAATATGGTGGAATCGGTAGCCACCATGAATCCGGGTAGGTTTTCCAACTTTTATGGCCACCATAGTATTCTATGCTATCCACCCTAAAATCCACCACACAAATATTCATGCAGTCCACCCCTATAACCACCATGCCATAATCATTTTAAACCTTTTACGTCGCTGAAAGCACCAGGAAAGGGACAAGCATTCAATTCGGTGAGGCCCGAGATTTGAACCTTAGACCTCTTCCCCCCTTATGGGGTTTGTATTAACAAATTGGTCTACACCTCGGACCTCTAATACCATTATTATTAACTATGAAATATTCCATAATTACTTCACACTTTAAAAAAAATTATTACTCATAGAATACTAGAACACAATCTCATATATAATCAATCCATCATTTTTTTTATTGGTAAAAAAAGGGTTTTGAAAGGGACCCTAAATAATTGACAAATCCAAATGAAAATAAGTGACCCTACTAGGATCACCTAAAGAAAACAACCCAACTAGACCAAAAAACAAAAGCCCAAATATCATCTTTGGGAAAAAGCAACACTACAACCAACTCGAGAAATAGAAATAGAGAAGGGATAACCCTAAATAGGTTACAAAAAAATAAGCCAATAGATGTTAATAACTCAGTCGCACATGGAATGGCAGAGACATCCTCAATATATTTGATGCTTTCCTTGGTGCTAGAATTAATGGTTTTCACCATTGTAAAAACTTGTTGGAGAATGATCCATGTGATGTTAAATGCCATGGACAAATTTTTGAACATGCCCACCAAGATGATAGCTATATTTGTGTTGGTTTTTGTATGGGTTTTATCCTTATTTCAGGATCGAATCTTAATGGATTCTCCTTTAATATTAGAAGCTTTGAACTTTATTGGAGAGTCATCCAAAGATCCATTACCACTTTTAGTAGAAATTCTTCTTTTGCTCATTGATAACTTAAGTCTAGCTCAACGGTGTTTGGGCTTGAGTTTGATCAATTAAGGGGTGGAACCGAGAACATCTATCCCTTTGGCTTTATTCATGTTAGCAGAGGTATTTTTAGTCTCATCATCACTAACTACAATTTATTGAGGACTATCACTAGGGCCAAATTCAAAAGGATCACAGAGGATACCCATAGCCATAATCATGGCCTTCTTAGCCTCTTTTTGTAGAACATGCTTATACAAAATGAGATGAAGACCCTAATGCTTTGGGTGGATTGACGAATCATCTCTGATGCTTTTCACTAAAATTTCCATTGATATCACCAAGTAGTTAAGGACATTAATATCCTTTATATCCCTTAGATGATTCAAAAAATCTAGATGAAATATTCTAATGGGGACATTGACCTCATCCATAATAAATTACTATATTATCGACACTAGGAACCTATACCATGGAGTGGGAAGCCCAATTCTTATGACCCCTCCCTTTTCCTTCACTAACCTCTTACTAAGATAAAAAAGTTCAACAACTAGGAAAATTCTATCCAAATGGATGATATTCCTATTATTGGAGAGCTTTATCACCTCTACGAGAAGTCGATTAGTCAGCTTGAACGTAAGCCCATGAAAATAAATCCACCCATTATTCCATGAATTAGAAAAATCCATCAATAACTCAAGGTCTGCACCATTGAATTTCTAAAGAAATGGCATAACCCATGTCTATCCAAGATTTATTCATCATCGACCTCCAATTGGAGAGTGTAAGGCTCAAGTAGTGACATTATGATTTAGTGATAATTTGTATAGAAACTCAAGGTGCAGTTGCCTCCATGCAGAGTGAATTTAATCAAAGATCTAGAAACAAAAATGGCTAGAACACCCTAGACATGCATACCACTGATGATAGGGATTTCCTTGTTCCAACATTGATGATGAAGCCTAGAGTACCTTGACATGTGAGGTAGGATGATGGTGATATTTTCTCAACCAATACTAGTAATGCAATGATTGACACTCAAGATGGTCAAAATAAAAAGGGTATCCAATTTGGAAAAGGTGATGAAATTTATCTCTTCAAAAATTCACCAATGATTTTTGACACAAGTTGATAGACAATTCCATAGAGGAAGTTTGGCATATAATCCATTGAATAGGGATTTTTTGTCAAAAATATCAATCACAAAATAAGAATGTCACGTGAGACAGTGGAGATTTGGAATTGGTTGAAAATGGGATACGGTTTGATTGTGGGAAAAAGACCCACTTCCAAAGAAATTATTAGTAAAATAGGGATACCACTACCAATCCAAGAAATCATTTCCCACAGTTGAGTATCACATGTGATCACAAATGCTAAGGCTATCCCTTCTTTTGAGAAGTGGAAATAACAAATTGGAGTGAAGCAAAGTAAACTTACACCCATGCTTGTAGTGGGAATTACAAGTGGTATGAATAGTCGAGTTAGCTAGATTCAATATAACTCTATAAATGATCCATCTATAGGGTAAAATCTAACGCATACTTGTTTAACACCACTAGTGAGGAGGATAGACACATTGGTTGGATCAAAGCTGATATAGACATGACTGACAAGGCTTATGCTAACGTGGATTGAGTGAACAAAATGGAAGATGAAATTAGCCACCTTGTTAGCATACAATTGATGACAAAAAATATATCCTATGGAAAAGGTTCTATAGATACTAGGTGACCATCTTGGTCCAAAAATAGCACTAAAGAAGAAAATTTATTTCATTGTTAGCATGGGCAATGAGGTTTTGAGGGAAATAATTATGCCATGCATGAAAAAACTCTTTTAAAATTTCTAGATTTGCTAGAATATATATAGCATGGTTCCCATTCCTTTACATATGATGGATAATAACATTTTTGAATTTTTTGAGGAACCTTTCATAAACTCACATTCCATATTTGTTCAGGAAATGCACAAGTGTCTTGTATGTAAGAGTGCAAATATGTAATACGAGGATGTGCACAAGTATCCTAGATTAGAAGTGCATCTAGAAGTGTAATAGTCATGTAGATATGTGCAAGTGTTGTAGATTCAAGTGTCCATATAGTATGCAAGTGGAAATATGATAAGCCAAGAGTCATGGGACTTGTCATATGGAGAGCAATAGTCAAGTATGTGAAGAGTCACATTACTATGGATCTATTATGAAGACAATTCTCCATGAAAATATAATCCAAAGAGAATAATCCAAGAGAGATTATAGTATTGTAATAGGAGAAAAGGAATAAAGCTTTTATATAGATTTGAGAGCAATTAATATTGTAAATTTTTCATGCATAGTTTGTGAGCGACATAGGACATTTACATTCATATTTTACTATATAAATTAATTTTATTTGCTTTATTATATAGGGTGTGATATATATATATATATATATATATATATATATATATATATATTATATATATTAATTTACTCATATTATTCTACACTTATTATTATTTTAATATTTAATATTATGGAAATTTTATATTGGGACCTATGATATTTTGTGGTAGTAAGGCTTAAAAATCCAACAACCCCAACCTTGGATAAGGTGAAGTTAATTGGACCTCAAACCTCAAAGAAAGTGAACTTGGACACTATCACTATAAGACTTAGTTTGTTGGGTAAGATGAAGTCAATGAAACCCCACCCTTCCAAAGAATTTAACCAATGTAACCAACTAGCAAACACTTTTCTAGTACCATTCAACCTAAATTTGAATAAAATTTTCTAAACAACATGTTAATTGACTCAAGGATGTAACGTGTATAGGTTTTCCTTCCTTACATGAGCCTCCAATTTTAGACAATGCCCTATCGATGGAGATAAAAGCCTTAGTAAGTCAAGAAAATTTGAAGGAAAATTTTACATAGAGAAACTAGAAAAGATAAATAATGGAGATTCACACAATAACAAGAGATATATTAAATCATAATAGGAGAAACTACATAATCCAGTTTATCTGGAATAGGATCAATATATAACAAGATCACTAAAACTCATAGATTCTCCATATTTGTGATGTTACTTGCTTCCATTGGAGTAACCCTCATACCTCACACCTCAACCATGCAAGTGTAGGAGTCAATTTATAGAGATAATATGATCGATTCCTAATGCTTGAACAAATTGGAAGGTGAAGTTGGGATGGTCAATGCTTGGAAAATCTAGATGGTTGACATTATCTTCCACTAGCTATGCATATATTGCAAAAACTAGAATTCACCAAAATAAATTTATTTCTAATATCCTCCCATAAATTTATTTTGTCTAACCACTTTAAAAACACCATAGGGAGTATGGGTCTTGTCTGCCTCTTTAACACATATGGTTTATTAGGTACCCATTTATAACAAGGTTTTTATAAACTATAACCATCATTGTGGTCTCTCTCAAACTCCTAATGTATGATACACATGAGACTTAATAGTAATTTAAAATGCAATGCTACTTATCCTACTTTTTTGTGAACAAGACATCCTCCTATAAAATCCAATAAAATTTTATTTCATTTTGCTCCATTCTATCACATATAGCCATCCATAATCAACATGTACTTTATTTATCATTTCATATTTGTTCTAACAATATCTCTCACAATGATATTTTCTAAAAGCACGAGGATACGGAAACAAAAAGGAATATGCCACAAGAAAAGAACAAGAAATAACATATGCAAATTGACACAAGATAAAAGCAATACGAAATATGGTAATCTCTTTATTGATACGCTTTACAAATTGTGTTACAATACGTCTCCTTCCTTTTTAGGGGATAGGAGAGTCAAATGTGTTTCTTGTCACAACATCCATGGATAACAATCCTTCTTCCGCGTGCCCACATGTAAGATGGGCGGACCAAAACGTCACCGCCGCTGTTGTATGTGATTCTTTGCTCTTTCCTGCTCCTCTACTATCGGAAACCTGCGTTCAAAGAAATAGAAAATATTAGTAATACCTGCAGACAAAATGAAACATGTATTTCCCAAGGCCTACTGTCAATGTATGCATGAAAATAATAAAACGACTATCAGATGACCTCTGATTGACCTGAAACTTTGACAGAAGCATAAAAATATCATCAGAAGACCATTGCAAAAAGAACAGTCTAAAAATTCCTCACAGATTTGTACTCGCTCCAGGGTGGGACGAATAGGACTGTGAGAATTTGCCGTAAAGCACCCTGTTCAATGTCCTACTTAGGAAGCTCCAAAAGACCTACAAAGTTGGGGTTAGCTAATTGGGGGTGTTTTGGGAAGACCCAGATGGTCAGATTTCTCCAATTTTTCCTCTAGAACCCAGATTTTGAAGATGGCATCTGCAAGTTAGTGAAAGCGGGAAATAACAATAACCTGGTCAAAACTGCTCAGAATGAAATGAAATTTGAACTGTAACCTATTTAACCTATCTAGAATCAAATGCAAAATAAAAAAACAGAGAAATCTATCACAGATTTCTAATCATCTCGGGGTGGGGCGATTAGCACTGTGATAGTTTGGGGAGCGCCCGGGGCAGGACGCCCACCGATTGAGGCACTTTTTTGGCACCAATCCACTTGGGATGGGTCCAAAACTGGTTATGGGGTGTTGTCGACAAATTTTGTGGATAGTTGTGGCCAAAAATCGGGTTTTGGGTCCGGATTTGCGCCTCCAATAGTCACCCAATAACCTCCCTTTCGAATGAGAGATTAAGGATGTAAAAGCACAAATCGCAGTTAGGTATGTAAATTGGCAGCACTTCGTTGCTCAAATGCTCCTTCTCTGTATATCTTTTGGGTGAGAAAACTCCCCAATTTATAGACCTTAGGGTCTCCTTGTTTGAATTGCGCATGCGAGGGCGCCACTTGAGTTAATTGTCCTATTTTTAGAGAAAAAGCTAACTCCCTGATTAAAAATCTCCTTGCATGAGGTTTCTAAAATAAAGACATGCATGATTGAAGTCTCTCTTCTTGAATAAAAGCTATTCCTCGCAATTGCATGGCCTGAAGCCTCGCTTAATCGGTGGAGTTACCGAGGTTTGACTTTTTCCAGTCAAACTTGCTATTCGCCTCACCCTGGGGCGAATGTTGCTATTCGTCCATGGGTGGGACGAATGCCGTTTGTATTCGTCCCTGGGTGGGACGAGTAGAGAGAAAGGTGCCAAAAAGGTGCCAAATTGACCTCTGACCTCTAAAACTACTTTTGGAAGTGGTTAGGACCATTGTTTAACCTCTAGGGGCTGCCCTAGGGGCTGTTTGTGTCAATGCGATCAGCGCTTGTTGTCACATAATCGGATTGGTGCTATTTTGGTGTCTACAGATGCCCCTTTTTGGGAAGCATTGTGCAAGGCACAGCACCGAGCAAAAATAGATAACCAAAGCACTAATGATTAGGGTTTCTCAATAACCTAACCAACTCTTGATGCCCCAAGTATGGAAAGGGCATGCATTCTTGAATCCTTGCTTCTAATGAGCTAAGGAACTAAATTCAAGTGTTAACCTTGTTCGGTGAGGTGTTACTTGAGCTTGGACATTGATCAGTCATGAATAGGCAAAGGGCGCAACCTTTTGTCTATGGGAACCTTGAGTTCATGATTCATGAATGCCAAGTGTTTGATCAGCTTGTGATAATTGCTTGTTTGCTGCCCCAAGCAGGGGTGTGATTGTCTTTGTCAATGATCCTTTGAATGCGTGTCATTTCCATGATTGGGTATATTGTTGTTGATTGGTGACTAAGTGTGACTACCCCCTCAAGCGACGAATCGATGAGGGAATGACCGACATGAGAAAAGTGATGAGTCGCTTGACCCAAGATGACTTAGGTAAGGGTGCCTTCAGTTGTTTACCATTGAATGCGAAAGCAATTTTCGAACATTCTGACCTATTTTTGGTGGGTTTTAACCCTTTTTGTGACGCATTTTGGAGCTGAAATTGACAAAAATCCGTCCTCCCGTGGAGCGGTCCGGCTATGGTAGCCTTCTTAGGGAGTAGGATAGTGACAATTTGTAACCCCAACGTCTATTTTGGATGCCAAGAATGTCAGGTGCAAAAGCGCCTTCGTTCGACAATGTTATTGCTATTTTTGGATGGGTTTTGACCCGTTTTGGTGACGCCATTTGGGGATGAAATTCTCAAAAATCTGTCTTCCCGTGGAGCGGTCCGGCTATGGTAGCCTTCTTAGGGAGTAGGATAGTGAGGATTTGTGACCCCGACATCTATTTTGCATGCCCGAAATGTCAAGTGCAAAAGCACTCTGATCGGACACTTTTAGGGCTTGTTTTTGGTGCATTTTTGTGCATTTTTTATGGTTTGTTTTTATGTACATGTTTTTACATTGATGTATGCATATGCTATTATGAATGCGATGTTTCTAATTTGTATGATGTATGCATATGGAATGAATGAAATGAGTTGTTGATAACTTGTCGATGCACCATAGACCGTGCAAGATTTGACTGACTTGTTGTACTAATGGGATGACTTTGTGGAATGACTTTGCATGTGAAAACTTTGTTTTTGTATTTTGCATATTTTTTGATGGTGATGTACGGAATGAAATGTACTAGTTGTTTTAAAATGTAGTTAAGCTTTTCTGAGATTCAGATATTTTAACTAACTAGCCAAGACTGTACATTTATCTCGCAAGACTTTTGAACAAGGTATAAATCCGACTTGAATTTAACCAAGTTATTTCACATCCCTGTGTGTGCAATTGAGTTCGTTTATGTGGTATTTGTCAGGATACCGCTAGTGCCGTGATAGGCTATCAACCAAACCTGTACTGAGGATCACCTAATTAGCTCCACTAACTCCATTGTTGTATTTAGCAAGATTAATCCATGGGACAATCTAAGGTACCATAAGCTAGCTCATCCACATGCAAACATTGGTCTACGCACACGCAAAGCTAATGTGACAGACATATCGTCATGCGGTTAGGATACCACCATTGCCAGGTAGGCTATCAACCAAACTCGTAATGAGGATCACCTAGATGGTTTTTCGAATGCTGAGAATTCTAGGGATTCAAGTTCAGGTTGTGTGTTTGCTCAATGGTTTGGGATACTTGCTCGTCTATATAGTGATGAAAATCACTGTTTATTTTTCTCTTTGTTTTTCTTTTTGAGCAAGGATTTTGAATAGTGGTGATAACCACTGTTATTTGATTTTGTATTTTGAGCTTTGTAAGGTTGAGCTTGTGAATGGCCTTGATCCTGTTGGCCTTGGGGATGACTACCCATCCTGTTCAGGGACGTGTAGTATGAATCCTTACGACTTTGGGAACCAAGGGGATGATGGAGATTATGAAGTAAGGGCATTGATATTTTAGGCCTTGGGGATGACTACCCATCCTGGTCAGGGACGTGTAGTACGAATCCTTACAACTTTGAGACCAAAGGTGAGTGGAGATGGTTGTGATGATGGTTTGTTGGAATTTTGTTTTTGAATGGCGTTGATCCTTTTAGGTCTTGGGGATGACTACCCATCCTTGGCAGGGACGTGTAGTACGAATCCTTACAACTTTGGGGACCAACTATGATTGGGATTTGTGGGAGTGGTGAAAACCACTATTTATTATGTGGAATGGATAGGGAAGAGCTCATCCTTTTGTCAATTCTCAGCATTCTGGAACCATTCGCACAGGGGGATGAACAGGCTAATCTTTCACCTATGGTACCCTAGACTGCTTTGTAGGTTTCTCTTGCATTCACACAACTTAGGAATTATTTTATGTGTTTTAATTTGTGTTGGGATGCTACGTAACAAGGCGTGATCCAAGTAAAACTTTCCCGTGTAAAATCTGTTTAACTGTGTACAGTTTTTGGCTAGAAATTTAAAGACAGCTGAATGACGAAAACCCTATATACATTAGGAGACAACTGACTATGCTAAAAATGGTGATGGTGTTATTCTGGATGTATGCGTTTATGAAAATGGATTTGATGTGGAAAATGAGGGAATTGGCCAAGTAATGACAATCTATGGTGCTTTTGACTTGTATGACCTAGCAAATATGCAATGTATGGATGCGATGCCTAATGCAACCTATATTTTTGTATTTTGATTTTTATGAGTATGCATGAAATGAAATGCAATTTTTTTGTTATTTTTGATTTTTATGAGTATGCATGGAATTGAAATGCAATTTTTTTTATTTTTTATTTTTATGAGTATGCATGGAATTGAAATGCAATTTTTTGTTATTTTTGATGATTTTATTGTTTTTGTTTGTTTTTGAATATTTATTTTGACCAAGCAGTTATGGTAATGCTTGGAGCTTTTGGGTTGACCAAGAGAATCCTTGGAGATTTTGGATTGACCAAAGGGTTTATGGATACCTTTGGGGCATTTTGGTTTGACCAAGCGATTGTGAGAATCCTTGGAGCTTTTGGTTGACAAGGGTTTAGAAATCCTTGGAGCTTTTGGTTGACCAAGAGATTATGGGAATCCTTGGAGCTTTTAGGTTGACCAAGAGATTATAGAAATCCTTGGAGCTTTTTAGGTTGACCAAGAGATTACGAAAATCCTTGGAGCTTTTTAGGTTGACCAAGAGATTATGGAAATCCTTGGAGCTTTTTAGGTTGACCAAGAGATTACGAAAATCCTTGGAGCTTTTTAGGTTGACCAAGAGATTACGGAAATCCTTGGAGCTTTTGGTTTGACCAAGAGATTACGAAAATCCTTGGAGCTTTTGGTTTGACCAAGAGATTATGGAAATCCTTGGAGCTTTTGGTTTGACCAAGAGATTATGGAAATCCTTGGAGCTTTTGGTTTGACCAAAGGGTTTATGGACACCTTTGGGGCATTTTGGGGTTGGACCAAGCGATTTTGGTCTAGCGCATGTCTTTGTAGGACCATGCAAAAACCTCCTTCTTCTCTTTGAGAAGGGCAATGTAGTCGGCTTGCTCTTCGGGGGATAAACTTACCCCCAGCTTGATGATTTGCAAATTCACTGGATCTGAGCCGATGTCTACGTCAGTCATCTCCTCGACCGACATGTGGGATCCGTCCTCCAACTGGTGTGGAGTTGGGATCAAATGGATATCGTTTGCTGAATTTAGATCATCGTTTGGAACGTCAGGTTCCTCTTCAGCATGGAAGACATCCTGAGTCTGTCCGGGGGTGAAATGGAACATTCCTCTGCAAGGCCAGTACTCTGATGGGGATGGTGGTGTGTCAACGTGATCCCAGTCGATAGCATCTAGATCTAGATACAATGACCGTGTCGGGTCGGCTGGATCATGGATGGGTGCGGTTAGGTCAATGGAGATCATGTTGATGAAATGATTGTGGTCTCCATTACCATGGGTGTTATAACTCGGACATCCTAGACAATCTGTGTGCTCCGGATCTGGCTCTGTGGGCACTGGCACAAATGGATCAGCCCTATGCACGGAGACGAAGACAGGGTCCACCCTAGGCACTGATGGTTTGATAGGGTCTCCAGGCGGAAGATGCTCTCTGTGTACCTGGAGTGGCGGGTGCAGTAATTGCTATAACTACGTCGGGTTGAGATGCCACCTATGTCTTGGACCTATGTGTAAGTGTTCAAACATGTCATCTATGTCCAAAGGGTATCGTTGTTGCATTTGTCGCATGTGGTTGAGATAGGCCATCTCAGTTTCATCTTCCGAATCACTTTCGGAGATCCAAAAGCCTTCGTTAACTCCAATGGCTGCTTGCGACACATGAGGCTCATCTTGTTCGAGCAAATTGATGTGGTCCCATCGAGGTTGTTCCGCTCTCTACGGGGGGACCTGATTCTCTTGAAGTGGCATGTGCTCAAATGGAGCAGCCAATGGGAACATTGTCAGGAAGCTTTCATGATCATCATTCATGGGATATTCTTGCGAATGATCGTACTCCGACTCATCTTCGAAAGACCCTTCTTGGTCTTGTCCATATCCCCCTTGTGGGTGAGTCCTTGAGTTTTCTCCTTGTTCGACCGAAGGGAAAGGGTTGTTGAGGTCAACAAGGTTGTTTGTTTGTAATGGGAGATAATCCCCCAATGTATAATTTGTGTTAGGATTGGCATATGGATCTGATGCCAACCCATCCTTGTTGCCTATCCCTAGGCCTTGCATGTTTTCAACCAAGATGTCTAGGGGCAAGGGGTGGTTGAACCCTACTCCTGACTTGTCATATGGCATTTGATATCTCGGTTGGCAAAGAACACGCACTCCTTGCTCATACCTACCCAACCCATATCCATGCCAATTGCATTGGCCTAGATATCTGAGAGCAAAATCAGGATTGGATAGATAGTTGACATCCTCCACAAAGGGCTCTTCATCTTCATCTTCTTGCATACAAATCTCAACGCCATTATCCAGGCCCCCATAAACAAAGTTTGTCTGATTGGGTGGGTAGCCTAAAGGAACCACTGAGCCGATGGGGAGTCGAGGCCTCCCCATGTCTTGCATGGACTCGAGTGTGGGCGTTGCTATAATGTTCCTCACTAGATACTCCCCTAGGCCCGTGCTGGCCATTTCAACGGTGACCGTTGGTGGTTGAGGGGAAGCGAATGGGAGTCCTTCCTGAGTCCACTCCATGTGGGGTGAACTAGGCATCTCGACTTCCATTCTACTAGGTATCTCTTCTGTCGAGATGGTTGAGACTAGAGGTGGTTCTTCTTCTAAGGGTTTCTTTCCCTTGTCCTTGGATGTGGCCACCACAGGTGGCATCATTGTGGAAGGACTGGCGAAAGAAGATGGACCCGATCGAGGACTCGATGGATTAATCACTGGAGATGCCCACGGAATCGAACCCTGTTGAGATGGATTCAACTGAAAATCCAAATGTGTTGATGGAAGGGTTGATTGCGGCATGAATTGCACTGTATTGCAGTATTTGAAAGGCTCCAAGTCCACCGGGACTACATGCACCTGCCCTTCAAATGTGTACTTTAGGCACTGATGAGCGATTGAAGGGACACACTTCATGTCCCGAATCCAAGGCCGGCCTAGCAGGATATTATAAGCCATCTCGCCTTCCAAGATATGGCACAATGTATGAATGGTCTTTTGTCCCACTTGGATAGGTAGGACAATTGTGCCAACTGTCGAGCAGATTGCATCGTTGAATGCTCACAGTGTGTAAGTGGAAGCCACGATATGAGATGCTGGCAACTTCAAATGCTTTAGAGCTGCTGTAGTGATGATATTACTGGACGAGCCAGTGTCCACCAACACTCTCTTATACGGAATCCCATTGACCCACGCGATAACGTGCAGGGGTGGATCCGCCACATCACCAGTCACTATTTTCAATTCATCTTCTCTAAAGGTGATGACTGGTTTTGTACACTATTTTACATGCCCCACAAAATTGTTGAACGAATTCGCTTCATGGGGTGGCAGCTCGATTGCTTTTAAAATCTCCATGAGAGCCTCTCGATGGGGCACTGATTGTTGAATTAGCTCATATATGGAGAGCCTAGCCGATGTGGTCCTTAGACTTTGAGTAAGTCTAGTTCGAATCGTGGCCACTGGTCTAGGCGGGGGAAGTTGCGTAGGGTGTTGTTGAGCTTGTGACATTGATGGAACCTCTCTTGTGGCTATCACGGGAGCAGCTCTTGGGTACTTCTTGTTCCTAGTCACTATGCTTATCATCCCCACATATCCTTGCATAGGGCAATTCTGTTGCACCTCATTAACTTGAAGGGGTTTTGCCTGTGCCTCATGGGTAGGCAAGGGGTCTCTGAATACTCCCATATGTTGATTATTTGGCGCTACGGGGTTGTCCACCACCAATGTCTTATTGTCAATGAGATCTTGTATCAAACCTTTGAACTTCCAGCATGCGTTAAGATCATGTCCTTTGCACCTGTGGAACCTACAGTACAAGTCTTCTCTATACCCTTTAGGCTTCGGTGCATTGGGATCTATAGTTTGAATCTCTGGAAGATTGATCAAATTCGCCACTGACAAGCGGTCAAACAAAGAGTCCCTGGACTCTGTATAAGGAGTAAATTGTCGCCTAGGGTGATGCTGCTGATTTTTCTCCTGCCTTTGATTTTCTCTCTCATAGTTGTTGGGAGGCACCGCCTGATAATTAGCCTTTTGAGGCTGTGTTGCTTGTGCAGGCTTAGGGACATTGATGGCAACTTGATTAACCATAACAAGTTTTGGTTGCGTGGTCCCTGGTTTAGTATTCTTTGTCCATTCTTTCTTCTTAGGTTTGGCGATCTCACCATCCTGTATCTTAATCTCCTCAATAACTCTGGCTTGCGCCAGAGCTTCCTCTAAACTGGCATATTGTTGTAGCTGCAATAGCATGGAGATTGATCTCAAACAACTTTTCGAGAACATTTGAGTCAGATCTGACATGGGAGGGAGGTAAGGCAGCTTCGCAAGCAATGCCCTCCATCGGTTCCCGTATGCCACCATGGTCTCTTCCTCATACTGCTTGAGGCTAGCTAGGTCACTCAATGATGCCTTTTTCTTAGTGTTGAAGGTGAAGCGTTCGAGGAACGCATCCACTAGCTGATCCAAATTATTGATGCTATGTTTCGGTAATTGGGTGAACCAATCCGAGGCAGGGCCTACGAATGTGGTTATAAATGTTCTCAACAACAAAGCATCATTATCTTGAATACCAAAGCATTGGCTTAAGAATCTGGTCACATGCTCTTGGGCATCCTCCTCCCCTCTAAAGAGTGCCAACTAGGGCAGCTTAAAGTGTTCCGGGTATGGAGGTGCCGGTACTAACGGATGCACAGGATGACTACGGAGTTGGCGTAAAGTGGGCTTTTGGGGCCCAAAAGTCTTGATCTCCATAGACTCTAAGCATTCTAACAACGCTTTATATGCATCAGAGGATTTAATTTCTTCCTCCTTAGTTTGCTCCCATTGTGGGTTGCGGGGAGCTTGAGGCCTATTGAGAAGTAGCTGGGTAGCACCCCCTCTGCCTTGATAGAGCATTTCAGCCCTCTCTTCTTCTTGTTCATATTCCTCATAAGCTTCTTGAGGAGTGGCTGGCCGAGTCCTATGCACATGGGTAGGTGCCCGCGGAGGGTGCCCATCATTGTTTCGGGGAGTGGCCTCCCGCTCAAGTCTAGGAGGTCTCGGAGGCAATACTTGATAAGGTCACGTGGACCTCTCTCGTACCAAAGGGTTATGCCTCTCATACACTTCTACTTTGTGCGTGCGAGGGTTTGGAACCTTCGCAGGCACATTGTTATGAAGCAATTCGGTTGTCTGACGTTGAATGCACTCTTTGTTAAGCCGACAAAGATGCTCTAATTGTTCTTGATCTTGCCTAAGCTGCATGATTTGCGCTTGGCGGGCGGCTTGTTTGGCAAATGCCAAGTCACTTTGTTCCATCGTCTCTTGTTTAGGAAGCCTAGATGCCTCTCCTATATGTCTACCTCGATCGTGGTGATCCGAGACCTCTATGGGCTGCTTCCCTCTATCGAGGTTGGCTGCATTAACTTGAGGCTGTAGCCTCGATGGGTGATCTTGATACATGGCAGGCATGGAGGTACATCGCTCCCATGCTATGTACTGCTCTTGAGGAACATGGTAATCTTCCTCATCCTCTCTTTCATATGCATAAAAGGTGCGGGCATAATTGTCTTGCCTTGTCTGGAAAGCTTGATACTCTGGACACTGTCTAGTGTTTCTAACAGTAATGCGAGGTAGAGGAGGGATGACGAAATCTTGTGGCCCCTCCGTCTGGACCCTCTGTTGCTCTAGCACTTCATCACTAGGCCACCCATAACGGGCTTCTAAGGGAGGTCTCCTGTCTACATTAAGTGCTACATATAGGTTCTCTTCTTGGAAGGACCTATGTTGAGTAGGGGTGCCCCTCAAAGAGGTGCCTCTATAGTCTTGTTCTGTTATGGCATGATGTGGACTCTCTTGTGGGCCGTGCCGCCAAGGCGGGATGACCAGGTCCTCAAGACTATATCGGAGGTGACTTGTCCCCCTTGGTGCACTTTCTGGAGCGCTTGCCCATGATCGGGCTCGGCTACGAGTGAACACCATGGTGATGTGCTCCTAAAGATGAGTAGATTTTTATCTCTTTTAGGATTTTTTTATGCTACACTTAAACAGAAAAGAAACACACAATCAATGCAGTGGTTATCTCGTTTAAAGATTTAAAAGTGTGCCCTAAAATCTGGTTTTAGTGTGTTTTGATGTTGTTTTGAAAGCTTTGTGAAAGAACGTTTAAATGCAAAAATGAGGGCTCTTATGACTCCCAAAAAATGGTCGCCCCTTCGATATACCATTGCCAGACCGATATACCAACCTCTCTATATACCCGCCCTTACGTGAGGGAGACTATTGGTACGTGAGAGCAGATGGTACGTGGAACATAGGCGGTACTGAAGGGGGATCACTCTGTTTATGACACCTACCATAGAAGACTTATCCTCATGCACTGGGAATCACCCCCGCTACACTTGGTCAGCTTTCGTCAGGATTTACGTCTAGCAACAGTCACGATCGGGGTAATGGATGCAATATCTCAAGCCAAAGTGATGATGGAATCCACCTTTGGTCTTGCTCAAGGGTTGGGGTTTTACGACCAACTCCTTGTTGTTTTAGTTACCACGTGGTGTGTGGGGTTCCTTTTAAGTTGCATAAATGAAGCACGCAAGCATTCAAACTCTCCTATGCAAGCAAATAAACAGAGAACATAAAGCAAAGAATTGACAAAAGGTGTTTAAGACCTCTACCTCTTCTCTGCCCAAGTCGGATATCTCTGAATTTCTGCTCTGAAATAGTCCAGGTGTTGGAAAAATTGGTACCTGTAATCAAAAGAACAAGCAACTTTAATCAGAAATTTAATCTTAAAAATCAAGGGACAGAGGTCCCACCGTGATCGCCACTGAAAGCACGAGGATACGGAAACAAAAAGGAATATGCCACAAGAAAAGAACAAGAAATAACATATGCAAATTGACACAAGATAAAAGCAATACGAAATATGGTAATCTCTTTTATTGATACGCTTTATAAATTGTGTTACAATACGTCTCCTTCCTTTTTAGGGGATAGGAGAGTCAAATGTGTTTCTTGTCACAAGATCCATGGATAACAATCCTTCTTCCGCGTGCCCACATGTAAGATGGGCGGACCAAAACATCACCGCCACTATTGTATGTGATTCTTTGCTCTTTCCTGCTCCTCTACTATCGGAAACCTGCGTTCAAAGAAACAGAAAATATTAGTAATACCTGCAGACAAAATGAAACATGTATTTCCCAAAGCCTATTGTCAGTGTATGCATGAAAATAATAAAACGACTATCAGATGACCTCTGATTGACCTGAAACTTTGATAGAAGCATAAAAATATCATCAGAAGACCATTGCAAAAAGAACAGTCTAAAAATTCCTCACAGATCTGTACTCGCTCCAGGGTGGGACGAATAGGACTATGAGAATTGGCCAGAAAGCACCCTGTTCAATGTCCTACTTAGGAAGCTCCAAAAGACCTGAAAACTTGGGGTTAGCTAATTGGGGGCGTTTTGGGAAGACCCAGATGGTCATATTTCTCCAATTTTTCCTCTAGGACCCAGATTTTGAAGATGGCATCTGCAAGTTAGTGAAAGCGGGAAATAACAATAACCTGGTCAAAACTGCTCAGAATGAAATGAAATTTGAACTGTAACCTATTTAACCTATCTAGAATCAGATGCAAAAGAAAAAAACAAGAAATATATCACATATTTCTAATCATCCCGGGGTGGGGCGATTAGCACTGTGATAGTTTGGGGAGCGCCCAGGGGCAGGACGCCCACCGATTGAGGCACTGTTTCGGCACCAATCCACTTGGGATGGGTCCAAAACTGGTTATGGGGTGTTTTCGACAAATTTGGTGGATATTTGTGGCCAAAAATCAGGTTTTGGGTCCGGATTTGCGCCTCCAATAGTCACCCAATAACCTCCCTTTCGAATGAGAGATTAAGGATGTAAAAGCACAAATCGCAGTTAGGTATGAAATTGGCAGCACTTCGTTGCTCAAATGCTCCTTCTCTGTATATATTTTGGGTGGGAAAACTCCCCAATTTATAGACCTTAGGGTCTCCTTGTTTGAATTGCGCATGCGAGGGCGCCACTTGAGTTAACTGTCCTATTTTCAGAGAAAAGCTAACTCCCTGATAAAAAATCTTCTTGCATGAGGTTTCTAAAATAAAGACACTCATCACTGAAGTCTCTCTTCTTGAATAAAAGCTACTCCTCACAATTGCATGGCCTGAAGCCTCAGTTAACTGGCGGAGTTACCGAGGTTTGACTTTTTGCCAGTCAAACTTGCTATTCGCCTCACCCTGGGGCGAATGTTGCTATTCGTCCCTGGGTGGGACGAGTGCCAGTTTGTATTCGTCCCGGGGTGGGACGAGTAGAGAGAAAGGTGCCAAAAAGGTGCCAAATTGACCTCTGACCTCTAAAACTACTTTTGGAAGTGGTTAGGACCACTGTTTAACCTCTGGGGGCTGCCCTAGGGGTTGTTTGTGTCAATGCGATCAGCGCTTGTTGTCACATAATCGGATTGGTGCTGTTTTGGTGTCTACATTTTCCATCATAAGTCTCACATGGATGTAGATCCAAACATTGAGTTACCTCATGTCCAGATCGACCATAATAACTACAATAAGTTATTTTGAAATTTTCATTAACCCCATAGATTTCTCCTTTGACAAACTTAGTTTTTCCACTTTTGGTTTGACCATCATAGCCAAGTCCTTCATTATTTAATATTATGTTTTTCTCTATGGACTTTCTTATATCTTACCCATTCCTTCGTAAATATTTGTCATCAAATCCTATTCTTTTCATTACTTTAGAGTCAATATCTTTGATGTGCTTTTCAAAGCTCCTGATCTCTTCATCATCGCTATGACCTTAAACAACATGGTATTTGTTATAGTAATAGCATCCATTGTTTTGTCATCATGATGATTTTATTCAATACAAACACCACTATCACATATAATTTTTAATATCTCAACATTGCAGACCAATTCTTTTCTTTGGATAAGGTCACTTATATCACAAAAAGCATTTGTCATCATAGGCTTGACCTTAAAATATTTATTTATGTTTTTTAACCTTTTAAATTCCTTTTTGAGCATGTCAAGAGTGATTAAAGCCTTGTATATGGTCTTCACAACATCAAAGGGGAATGTAATACCATTCTTGAAGTGATCATCACAAAAAGTTGCTTCTTTGTGAACCATTTGTAAGCTACACTTAAGTGATAATAAATATCTATCTCAAGGTTATGCATAAGGGGTTGACCTCAAAATCTATTTATAAAATCAAGGTGAATCGTCTTGAAATCCTGGTGAATCATGTCCAAGGAGAAATGATGAATTGCATTCATTTTTCACCAAAAAATTTCACTGTGGTGAATTTTTTTGTGTTGGGGGTTATGAATATTGGTTGCCAAATTATATCCCTATACAAAAAAATCAAAGGATTTATGTCATAAGGAAAAACTATGTCGATTATACTATACCTATAGAATAGTGTTGATAGGAAAAAGCTATGTCGATCGACTGTAGACATGATTTCCAAAAAATATTGATCGCTTGTAGACATGATGGTCAGAAAATATCGAATGATTGCAGACATAATGGTTGAAAAATACCGATAGGTTATAGATATACCAATTAAAAAATGATGATCAGTTGTAGATATGTCAATGTGTTGTAGCAATGGTGATCGATTGTAGTAATTTTGATATATTGTAATAATATCGATCGGTTGCAACAATACTAATAGGTTGCAATAATATTGATCAATTGTAGTAAATTTTATTGATTGCAGCAATGTCAATGGGTTGTAGATATATCGATCAATTGTAGCAATGTTTATCAGTTGCAGTTATATTGATCAGTTGTAACAACATTGATCGACTATAGCAATGCCGATTAGATACAACAATATCGATCAGTTGTAGCGAAAATGATCGGTTGTACCAGTACCCATTAGATGCATCTAAGTTGATCGGTCGTACCAATGTTGATCGAATACAATATAGCCAATCGATTATAACAAAGTTGATCGATTATAGCCCATATGATAAATTGCACCAATACTAATCAGATGCAATAGAGCCAATCAATTGTAACAACATTGATCAGCTACATCAATGTTGATCATTTGTAGCAATGCTAATTGGTTGTAGTAAAGCTAGTTGATTGCACCAATGCCCATTGGATGCATCCAAGTTGATCGACTGCACAAATGTCGATAAGATACAATAGAGTTGATCGGTTGCAACAAATTTGATTGATTGCACCAATTTTGATCAGATACAGTAGAGTTAATTTATTGCAACAAATTCAATTGGTTGTAGCACATCCAATCGGTTATAGGACAATCAATTAGTTGTATTGATGATGTGTTACATCTATACCATGTGTCAACCATCCAATTAAATGATTACATCCATATGCCACATGTTGATTATTTATTCGATGGTTTCATTCAGAAAAGTCTATATAAAGGCATACATAATAATTTTTCACCTTTTCCTTATGTTTTAACCCTTTTCTGATGCTTTCCATAAAGTTTTCAATACCTTCTACCCTACCTCCTGATCCACATTACCTCGTACAAAACATGCAATGGCATCTCCTATCACCCCTGCAATGTCAAAAATTAATTTAAAAACCTATTTTGCCCCCTAATTTTTGAAATTTTATCAACACCGAGTTACGACATGTCATGGATCCAAGACTCTAGTATTTGGGGTCTACTTTCAATGTTGTAATTTGACATAGATGTTAAACTATTAGAGAAGATAATTTCAGGTTACAACATTGATTTGGGTAAGGTAAATGATGTTATTGATAACAAAAATGTTTTATTTTCTTTCATAGAATCTAACATTTCCAGATTGACTGCATTGCCTCACACCAATTGTGATCCAATTACATCAAAATTCACTTTAACTAATGATGATAAACTCTACCTGGAGACCACCTTCAATGTGTAGCTAGATTATTTTCAAGGTATAACTGCATATTTTATATTTAATTGAATTTAAATTCTAGGGTTTACAATTACTAATTTGTTTTTTTGTAGTTACCTCTACCAATTCTAGAAGGGTTTTGATTGTACTAGCTATTCAAAATAATTTTCCTTGGGCATATTGAGAATTATTCCTATCCAGACTCATTATGCAAGGAAGAACAAAACAATTTTGATGTGGGCATTGGCATATTTGGTTTGTTGTATTACACACCAACAATTCGACTGGTCCACCTATGTCTCACATCGGATCAGAATGGA
The DNA here is from genome assembly GCA_028583015.1 of Wollemia nobilis. Taxonomy (NCBI): domain Eukaryota; kingdom Viridiplantae; phylum Streptophyta; class Pinopsida; order Araucariales; family Araucariaceae; genus Wollemia; species Wollemia nobilis. The sequence continues at coordinate 17,343 of JAQPPZ010001830.1, read as the reverse complement.
TATCCAAAACGTGATAACCCATGCTTCACCTTCACCAACAATAAGCACATGCAACTACATTCTTGGTTTTTTATGAATCTTATTATAGTTTGCAGAACACTATAGTACCAAATTTTTGGCACTCAGACCTAGCCACTGCAACTATGACAAAAAAGAGGTTCAAGTAATTTTTAGTTAATATTAAACTAATAATTTTTTATATTTTATATGTTTGTCATTTTATAATTTTAATATTTAATACAAAATATAGAAAAGGGCATCCTCTTCCTCTTCAAAATGGGATGTTGCTTTCAAAGGTTATAATCTAGAGGAATCAGGAGACTCTGAAACACATACCGAGGAAAAAATACCGCCACTAATAAAAATAACAAGGAAACACATAATATCTACTTCTCCTAATACTCGAAAACCTCTACCTGTACGTCCACTACCAACGGGCATAGTTTCACAAGAGGTTTAATATTCAAGAATTGGAAGTACATTTTACATTCTACCTTCACAAAATTTGTTATAAAATTTTATTGTTTTTATTAAATATTATAATGTGTTTTCAGATGTACATCGCACCAACATTCCATTTGCAGTTGTAGCTATACAATAGGTCTCTTCTTCGATCAATAAGTGTTATAACTAATTTTAAAATTTGTAACAATTTTTTATAATCTATCTTCGCAAATTTTGTAACCAAATTTTATTTTTATTTTGTAAGTTCCTATACAACAATTTCATCATGAAAAACAATGGTTTATGTTGCCCCTTGTTCCACCATGCCAACCTCAAATGTGAGATCAATGCTTCTTGGGTGGAAAATAATTTCTTCCATATAGACCATAGAGATAAGAAACCAAGTAATTTTTAGGATTCAAAAATATGTCTTTTGGTAATTTCACAAGTGTATAGGAAGCTTTTAGTGTTGGGTTAGATAATCCTCCACTTGATGAGGATTTTTTTTTTATGAGGAAACATACCCATTATTTTTGAATCAATATATCTACTTTGAGATTAACAAAATGAAGCAAGAGAAGAATGTTCAAGTCAACTTTCTCCTAAGGAAACTAGCACCCCTCAGGCTCATCCTCTACTAGAGGATGAAAAAGTAAAATTTTCTAAAAATCAATTAGTTTTTGACAAATTTCAAGCAACCATTAAATATTCTTTAGTTCCATATCATAAATGAACAATGGGAATATCTGGCCAAAGTTTTTATAAAGGAAAAAATGCCCGATTCAAAAAAAATCAAAAAGAGAAAATAATTTGTCTTTATATGAAAATGAATCGGAAAAGCTTAATGCTCTACTACATCAAGCTAAATCTGGCATGGTGAAGGTTAATACATCTTATAATGATGAAACTTTAAGTATTATGTTGAATATACTAGAGAACATAAATGTTGAACCCCAAGCTTATTATAATGAATGGGCATGTGATAAGAAAATGGTTGATGTTGTTGTAGCTGTAAATAATGTTGTCAGGGTTAGAATAATGTGCTCTAAATTTTTTTTGTTCTCTTTTTTAAAATATAAAAATTTGTTGACTACTTATTTTTCCTTTTGTAGGTAAAGTTTAATGATCTGAGGAAGCAGGTTCAAAACATGCAAAACTATCTCCAAATGGCAAAGGATTTTCAAATGGATTCTATGATAATGAAAAAAGAGCTCAAGAATTAGTTCAACAAAACAATGCTTTTAGAAAAATTATTATCCGAAATGGATTGGATCATGATGTTCATATTAAGGAGAAAGATAAATATGTTCTTGCACCAATATCCAAACATGTTGAAAAAGAGGAAAACACCCTACTCGAAGGCTTGAAAAGTGTAGAGAACATTCTTGTCAGTTCTAAAGTAATTGGTAGGATTGTTAACTAGTCCAAGGGATAACCTTTTAAAATTCAAAATTTGGAAGGACTATAAAAAGAAAAAGTTGTTGAAATTGCATCTAGACCCCATATAAGGAATGCCAAAAGATAGTTGCGTCTTTTTGGGACTAAAAAAATTAGGCACTCTTTATTTACAAGGTATCTTACAATATATAAGCATCAAGATTAGGAGGGAGATATGACAAGTGTCATAAGCTCCACTCCAAGTGTATTTCAGAAGACACCACTCCAACTCAAACTGAAGACAAGGACAAGTGGCAGAAGACAAATGTTAACCTATCAATTATAGGCATAGTGCACATTATAACAATAATATTTCTAACATTCCCCCTTAATGTGCACTATGCTAAAAATATAAGTCAACATTAGATAACATTCCCCCTTAATGTTGACTTCTTTTACATATATAGCAAATTGCTAAACGAGAAAATTTGTCTTTCCCAAGTGACTTGGTGAAGATGTCATCCACTTGATATTGAGTTGGTACATACTCCATGTGTATAATATCTTCTTGGATCATTTCTCTAATGAAGTGATGATGGATCTCAATGTGCTTTGTTCTAGCATGGAAAACTGGATTCTTGGTCATCTTGATGGTACTTTGATTGTCACAATATATATATGTTGGACCATGTATGAATAGCCCAATATCTTGAATTAATTGCCTCAACCATATTGCCTCCTTAGTTGCCTTTTCAACAGTGCGATGAATTCTTTGAAATTATAAATGGCTTGCCCTTATATTGAATTAGGTATATCCTTACCCCCCCCTCATCTCCACTGTGTGTGTGTATTTAGCCCTAGTATAATATTGAACAAACATTGGCCCACAATCTCGAATGAACCATTGCAAAGGTCTTTGGCTCTCCATGCATTTCCGTTTCAAATGGTTGCCTATGGTGTTTGCTATTACACTGGCTCACAAAAACATTTTGACTCCTTAAGATTTGGAATTCCTTTAACTATCCTTTTGTTAGCCATCATTTGAAGATTATTAAAATTTAAATGTCTCAATCTTTCATGCCACATGTACTCCAGAGAAATTGTTGTTGTATGCAAATATGTTTGTGTTACATATTTTGTAAGGAGGTAGTAAACACCATCCTTTTTCACTCCCATGGCCTTGACATTGCCATTGGATTCCTTAATGTAGAATTTATCTTTTTCAAAATAGACATTATAGCCCTTATCTATAAGTTTTCCAATAGAAAGAAGACTCCTTTTAGACCGGCACATACAAAACATCTTCGAACATTATTACCATCATGCAAGTAAGTGGTGCCTCCCCACACCTTCAATGGGAAGAGCCTTTCATCACCAAAGTAATTAATTGATTTGATGTAGGTTGAACCTTGGTCAACCAATCTTGCCTTCTCGTCATGTGCTTTCTTTGCTCCATAATCAATATACCAACTTCTTTATCTTCAACATTAACTTGGTTTGGTTGCATACAATGTGTTCAGATTATTATTTTGTGGTTCTCCTTGTTCTCTTTGCCTTTTATAGCAATTAGCAACATTATGATTCCATTTTCCACAATATTCACACCATTTTTTATTCTTGTTTTGACCCCCTTGAGGTCTTGTTTGCCATATTGGTTGTTGTTGGTACTGCTGCTGATGTGGTTGCTGATGGTACTGCTAATTTGGTTGTTGTTGGTACTATTATTGATGTGGTTGTTGTTGGTACTATTGATTTGGCCTTCTGCTCTTGTGTGTCTCTTGTTGTCTACCCCTTTGATTTTGATTATGCTAATTTTGACCCTTGTTTTGTTTAGGTTGTAAAGTTGCCTTGGTGGAAAAAGTTTCTAATGTGGCTTCAATTTCTTCATCTTTGATTAGGGCTTGCTCATGTTTCTTAAGTAGGATCTCAATATCCTCAAGAGTGGAATTCATTATTTTACCACTCAAGTCTAACATGGTAGCATAGGAGTGAAACTTTGAAGGAAGACCATGCAACATTATTGGAATTAACTCATTATCATCTAGGGTTTTACCTGGCTAAGAAATATTCTTAATAGACTTCACTTCCACTAGATATCGGTAAGTGAGCCTTTCATACATAGATTGTGCAATTTTTGTTTGAGATACAAAATATTATCTTGACTTGGCCTATCAAACAATCTCTGAGAGCTCCCATGCTTGTTTTAGGTGTTTTTGTAGCCCTTATAGTTTCTTCATTGATTCTTGTAGCTAGCTTGATTAGAAAAAAAGCTATATTGGAATTCTTCTCAATTGTGCTTTTACTTTAGGGTCTTAGGTGCGGTGAGTGGGTCTTCTTTTTTCCTATATTTCACAAAGTTCCACATGTCATTCATCATTAATATTGATTCCATCTCATACTTCCAATTTGCAAAAGTTTATGCTATTTCAAGTTTCTTTGTAATTCCACTTAATAGATTTGTAGTAGCCATGATTTATAAAAGGATCAAAAGAAAAGGGAGCTCAACAAAGGATGAAGTAAGAATGAAAAATTCCAAATTAGAGCCCTCAAAAAAATCTAGGGTACTCTCGAAGATCCGAGGAGGGTTCGCCTAGTTTTTCCACTATAAATATTCAAGTGTTTCCAATAGTGGGAGGGTTAAGTTGAACATAAGTGCCTTTTTCTATCCAAAGAGAGTAAATTAGAATTTTTCCATACATTTATACCAAATTCTCATTACCTACCCTTACATGAGGAGACTATAAGCATTTGAGCGTTGATACTTGTAATATAGGCGATTCTAAAAGGGAATAACTTCGACCTTTATACCAAACTCTCAATATATCCACCCTTACGTGAGGAGACTTAAGTTTTGAGCATTTGATACGTGGAACTAGGCGGTTATAAAATGTGATGCTTGCTTTTTGTAGAATTGTTACAATAGATGTGCCAATGTATTATTGCTTTATAATAATTTTTCTGTATGTGTTTGCTTGCTTTTATATGGATTAGTGTCAAGTGTGTATGAAATGGAACTACACTTGATTACAATTATAAAACCCAAAGTCATGCAAGGGTAATAGCAAGCATAAAATGTAGAAAAATCCCAAATAGAAGATGTAAGCAACAACTCTAGTGGCCAAGAGAGTGCCACAAAATGATCCTCGACAAGAGACAGGGGCCCTAAATCACCCCTTAAGTTGATGATTTGTATTTGGCTAAAAGTAAATTAGCCCCAAATGTGCCTCCAAAGATGAGACAATATCAATTCCTCCTTTTTACAAGATTGCCTTCAAACTTGCCAAATTCAATGAATGACTTGGCATAATGTCCCCCCCAAAGATTAAAATTGAGATTCCCACAATTTTACCAAATATTTTTTTGAGTGTCGTATACTACCGAAAATGCACTCCAAATTACAATGTCAATTTAAAACTTTAATTTAGCATATTAAATGATTTCAAAACTGAAAATAAACTGCACCAATGGATTCCCCTCAAAAAATCCTTTCCAATGACTATATATAAGGCTATAGTTGGTTACAATTTGATCCTTTATTTTAAGAATATACAACAAGACTTCTTAGAGGTAAAAAACAGGATAGATTGCCCTCTACAAATTTGAAATTTGAAATTTTGGCTTGAAACTTTTTCAGCAGGAAAATTTTGAAATGACTGAGTGGGAAATTTTGGAGGGAATGACTGAAAATTTTTCAATCTAGCTTATTTTTACCTACTACAACTGTAGATGTTTCTCATCCAACTTGGCAATCGTGTGCCTTAACAAAAAAATAATAATTTTTCTGCAGTCCCAAAACTGTTGCAATAGCCAACTTTGAGTAGTTGTATTTTGCTCAATACGTTACCAAATTAAGCAAGTTAGTACTTGATGTTGTAGTACCTCTTATAATCTATATGATGGTGCAAAAACATCAGGAAAATGACTTGTAAAAAATAAAAATAAAAATTCCGTTTCGAAAAAAATTGCGCAGGAAAAAAATAGCTACAATAGTTCGTCTTCAAACAACCATATCTTGCTCATTTCTTGTCAAATTTTTGCATGCGAGTACTCTATTTTGTAGTACTACTCCTGATCTACGTATTGGTGTACTCATATTCTGAAGATGACTGCTATAAAAAAAATTCACCGCTGCAAAAATGTGACGTTTTTTTTTTAAATGTGCCTTCACCCTGCAAAAAATAGCCCCACTTGCCGAATCGCCAAAACTCTTAAAATTCTCTCATTTTTCTTCACTGATCAACTTAGCAGTGAAGAGGTACTTCAAAGAAAAATTCTTCCTAACAAAAAATCTCAAACCCTAAGAGTCCCTCTGGCGGTCTCACCGCTCCGTTCCTGTTGGACGAAAAATAGGCACTCTTTTTTACTAGTTTCTTACAATATATAAGCTCAAGCTTGGAGGAGATATGACAAGTGTCTAGCTCCCTCCAGTGTCTTTCGAAGACACCACTCCAACTCAACGAAGACAAGGACAAGTGGTAGAAGACAAATGTCAACCTGCCAATTATAGGCATAGTACACATTATAACAATAATAATATTCTTACCATTTTTTTATTGCTTTTGAAACTTTTATTTTTCAAAAAGATAATTTTTGATATGTTTTCATTTGAAAATAAGATATGTCTTGTTATTACTTGACTATTATACTATTTACATTTATATTTGTGTGTTATTTTCAGCACTTGAGTATTATGTTGTTTCAAATATGCTTGTGTTTACGAAGAATATATCTATGCATGTGTTTAGATTTTCATTATATTCAAAGTCAATCTTGTTATGATATTATGATGTTTCAAATATGTTTGAGTTTACAAAGAATATATCTATGCATGGGTTAAAATTTTCAATTTTATTCAAAGTCAATCTTGTTATGATATAAAAATGAGTATTGTCTTGTGTATTATGCTATATTATTTTTATATTTCAAGTGATTTTACGAAGGATATATCTATGCATGGGTTTAAATTTTCATTTTATTTAAGGTTAATCTTGTTATGATATAAAAATAAGTATTTTTTGTGTATTATGATATATTGTTTTTGTATTTCCATATCTAGAGTAATATGCTATTTGCATTTTGCCTTCTAGAGTCAAAGCATACATACTAAAGATACTAATGATACATACATTCAAATTTAAAGCATAAATCATAATATTTTATCAACATAGATAGTTAATTCAATAACAAAGCATTAATGTATTGTATTGTTATTTATGTAACTTGAGAATTATGCTATTTGCATTGTTCTTTCTATTGTTCTATACTACATACAACACTTTGTAAAAGAAATATTTACTAATTATGTATGCATACATGGTTTTCAAATTTCTAGTTTACTCAAAGCTAAAGCATAAATCTTAAAATTTTATCAACATAGACAATCAATAATATTAAAAAGCAAATATGAGAAATCATTGACTTTAAAATGATTATATGAATATTTTCAAATCATTAAAATTTTACAAATGATATCAAATATGAAAATTTATTGATAATATGAATTTCTTCAAATCGTCAAAATTTTACAAATGATATCAAATCCGAAAAATCATTGATTATATGATTTTGTTTAACTCATTGAAATTTTACATTGCTAGAAGTCAATACAAGGTCTTAATTTCTCCAAAAGAACCAGGATTCATTTGTGAATTCTACATTTCCATAATCTCATCATCACTGCAAGTTGACTCATTATCATCATTATCAATAGTATTAGTGAGACCTCTTATGTCCACTAGGTACTTCCAATATGTCAAAGCTTTTTCATAGGGAAACTTACCCAAATCGTATGATGACACACGCATTCTCAAACAATTTTTTACAAACTTTCGATTTAACAAAACATAGTGCATTGAAAACCCTTTTATCTTCAACAGATTCCAAAATCATTGTTTGACATAATTCATATAAAATAAAGTATTCACTCATAGTTTCTTGTAAGACACTACTTGGATACAATTTTTTCCGAAACACATGATGGAACCAGTCTCATGTGGGTTTTTAAAATGTGCAATTTGATTAGCCATTGTTATTCCAAAATTGGTTGATTGTTGTCTCAAAATTTCTTTGTTTAGAATACCATTATTTTTTTTATTTTATTTTTCCCGTGCGGGGGGCCGCCCGCCCCCCCCCGGGGGGGCGCCCCCCCCCCCCCCCCCCCCCTTGTTTGGTCCCTTTCTTTTGGGGGCCCCCCCCGGGGTTTCTCCTCTCCTCTCCTCCCCCCCCCCCCCCACTCCCTTTTCTGTTTTCCAACCCGGCATTATTTGAATACCATTTACTTCCACACGTTTAGATAAATATGTCATAAGAGTGCCCATATATTTTATAAACAACTCCCTTTTACTACTGTGGTCATTACAATGTCCCAAAATATGATATTAACAACAACCATGGCCTTTAGTAGCTCATCTATGTGAAAACAATCTATTATTTCACTTGTTAATATTTTTGTAATTCTTTCCAATTTATTCTTAGTATTATACAAAACCTCATCGAATCCATAATGTGTTATGGGAACTTGTTCAACATCATCTATAAGTGTATCTAACTGCTTTTCATAATGATATAAAGAAATCATATTTCCATGGATAAAAATACAAAGATTATAGTTGATGTTGAACATTAAAAAATTGTTAGGATCATTGACTTGAACTATCGTATTCCAACTATCAAACAAAGGATCCTTAAAATTTTCTTTGGATAAGTAAATCTTATCAATAAGCATACATATTTTTTTCTCATCCTGATGAAATTGACAATATAAATTGCTCTTAGTCTTTCCAGTGAAATTTTAATCAAAGAATTCATTTCTTGCAATAATGGAATAATACCACATAATGTGAGAAGAGGTTCCAATTCAGTCATACAAAATAACAAATATTTTGCCTTGTCAACATCTCTACGATGTGCATACATAAACCCCACCAAGGATTGATATTCTAAAAAAACCCTTTTTGAAGGAAGAAACAGTTAAATCCACCTAGTGTCCACATCTTTTAATAATTTTCTACCTTCAGTTACACCTAGAGAAAACTATTAAAACTCTACAAACTTTCTTGGACTACATGAAAAGTAAGAGTGTATTTCATTGACAAGATCTTTTACTCTAGCTATTGTTAGAGTAATATTCCATTCTTTGGGATATTTACCATTTTTCTACATTAGGTAGAATTTATTTACCGCATGGTAAAAAGTAGTTTGTTACTTTTACCACTCGCATTTACTTTTACCTTAGGATATTTACATTGTTAGTAAATATCTAGGTGGGTTAGTCATCGTAGTCAAGTTGACTACGTTAGTTGTAAATGTCGGCATCATTGTCGTCATATTAGTTAGTTAGATTTTTAGTAGCATTTTGTTAGGCTATAGAATTGTCTTATATATATTTTTCATTAATCAATATCAAAGCTAATATTTTGCCTCCCTAATTTCATGGTATCAGAGCATGGTTGAGCAGGACCTACGGAGCGAGGGCAAGGGCATGAAACTAGACAAGGCGAGGTGACTCGTTCTAGAGTACAGGACCAAGGGGCCCAAATCCTAACACACGGGACCCCCTAGATAGGACCACATACCAAGGCACTAGAATCCAACACATTTCCCAAGGCACCATGCAAATTGTTGGACATGGATCTCTATGCCACCCACTGGAACCTAAAGCCTGCATGAAATTCTATGGTGTGATTTGCATAAAAATTAGGTCTCAACACGAAATTCTATCGTGTGATTAGATCTATCAGTAATTATATCAAACAGAATATGTGAGAGCTGACTGCTGACACCAAGACCACTGATAGCACCTTACTGTTAGTATGGTCTACCAAGTTGTGGGCTCACTGAATTTGATACTACTGACAGCACCTTGCTATCAATGTTGTCTGATGGTCCTCCTGATCATTGGACATCCACTAACAGAGGTAGGACATTGAACACAAGGAGATCTGGATCACACTAATTCTCAATGACCCAGATTATGATAGCTGTAAACCTATTGATCGATACGAATCCCAACATCTAACAGGCTTTGACTTTGACATGGATCCCAAAGCAGACAAAGACTTGGCATCACAACTGATGCGGCACATGGATCGAGGAAGCAAAGTTGGCTAGGCATAGGAACCAAAGTGTTGATGTGGCACAATGGCTGAGTTGGTAGGAGGATAGGTGGCAGTAGACCCCGCTGACATGGTGTTGAGCTAACACCACTTGGTGGACTCTAAGGTGTGACACTTGGCTGACACATATCGGGTGATGGATTGCTGATGTGGCAACCACTTGTTGGCTACTGAGTTGGCATATTTTGGTTGGTTGTAAGGCACATATGTAGAAAATTATGGTTGGCTATGGTGTATTTCTTACATTACGTTGTGCGATCCGTAGATACAGGCAATAAAAGGAGAATCTGATGTCGCAATTGCTCGAAGGCAATCATGTAAGAAGGTGGGGGTTGCTATTTTTAAACAACAAAAACATCTCTGCCCCATTCATGTGGGACTAAAATTCCTTGTTTTTAAAAAAAAATAATAGTCGTGGGTCGGCTAGAAATAGGAGCTAATACCTCCTATCACCATCGGGCTAGCTAGCCCGACCGATGAAGAGCCTGAGTGCGAAGACGCTGCCTGATGGGAGGTCAAGAGTTTGACTCCCGTAGGGCACACAATGCCTTTATTTTTGCTAAAAGTGGGCATGACCATAAGACCAAACAAAGGAATTTTTTTTTAATTTCATTTTTTAATCTTTTTTTTAATTATTTGTTAGTTATAATTATTAATAATTTAATTTTTCATTGTACAAAATCATTTTTTTCAAAATTTAGATGATTTTCCACAATGTTATTTTATTATTAATAAACTTATGCTAATCTTAATTAGAAAATTGCATTAAAATTGAAATTTAAAGGCTTTTTGAGACAAATTTTGCAATTTTCAAATCAAAAGGAGCTTTTGTTTTCTCCAAGTGGGGATATAAGACATAGAAGAGCACCTATTTTTCTTGCAAATTAGAAAGCCCTAAATTCTTCTCAACCTTGTTAATTTTGCACCATAAAAAGGGGACAAAATCATAGACATTTGATTCTTTATTGAAAATTTGGAAAACACGGAGACATAAATTTTGCATTTCCAAAAGGCAAAGTGTGCATTTGTTTTTTCAAGGGGGATACAATACATAAAATTGCACATTATATTTTTTGCAAAATTGAGAAGTAAGTGAAGACCTTGGGTCCACTAAAACCAAGTTGTGTGTCAATTGGTTCTGGAAGCCTTTCAAATGTGGGTCGTGTGTCGACTAGTCTTGAAAGGAGTGATATTTGTTAATTTTACAAAACAAAGAGGGGAAGACAAGAAATTGTACTTCTTTGCAAAATTGTAACACAAAAGTGAGGAGCACTTAAAAAAAAATCAAACTTGTTAAATTTGCAAAAAAAAAATAAAAGACAATTGTTTCATGCCCCATTCTTTGAAAATTTGGAAAACAAGAGGAGACAAAAATATCATTTTTTTGCACAACACAAATCCAAATTTTGTTTCAAAAATTTAGAAGGTGCATTTTCTATTTTACTCGACACCTTTATTTCCAAATTAGGTGCATTTTCGGTTGCATTCGACACCTATGTGATAAGAATTTTGTGGGCATTCTTGTTATTATTTTTTGCAATTATAAGTCATAAAATCAAGAACACTCAAACCCTAAAATTTTGCAATAATTTGTGTAAATAATTGCATAGGTTTAAAGCCAATTATTCATGATATTCTCTCCTAAATAAAAATCCCTAATTCACTCTTATTTGTTTGGCTTAATTTCCTCAAACTGATTATCCCTCTTCAGGAGGATTTTCAAGTAGGTGCCATTAAATATCTTTTTGAGTGAATTATCTTTTGGTACTCTTTTAGGGTATATCAAAAGAAAGAACAAGTTTTTGTAAAATAAGGAACCTTGAAAGTAGCAATATTTTGCACTAAGGAGGGATAATTCTTTTCTTCCTTCAAACATAGATTTTGAAAAGAGGGAGATAAAACTTGTAAAGGCAATCAGAAAAGTAGAATTCATAAAAAATTATACCTTTTATTTTAGGCTTCATAATAGCAAACATTCTTGAAGTACTTTCAATAAGGAAGGATGATTTGGTGAATTTTTTTGAAAAAATTTCCAAGGAAACAAAGTTTTGCACAAATTGTAAAAAGGACAACCATGACACCATTCAATGTTGGTTTCCAAACAAGAAAAACTAAAATGGCAAAGGTACATCACAAAAGCCATGTTGCTAGTGAAGTGTCTGATTCTGATTCTGGTTCAAAAAGAGCACACAAAGTGCTCATGGCTATGACAGTATTGTAGAGGGAAAACAAATTTGTCACCTTAGGAAAGCACCATTTCCTCTCTCCTTTTTTAGGATTCATAAATAGCATAAGTTTTTGTTTAAAGTATGTGCAATAAAGGGGTGATTATACCTCTTTTAGGCTTCATAAATAGCAAACTCTCATTTTTTGAAGTACTTGTAACAAAAGGAGGGAATTTTTTGGTGAAAATTTTTCCTAGGAGGCAATATTTGTACAATCCTTCACAAAGCTTCTTGAGATGCACATATTTTGCAATTAAGGGGGGATACCTATTTCTTTTCTTGCTTCACACAATTTTTTGTAAAAAAGGAAGAAGACTTATAAGGGTGCATTTTCAGCAGTGACCGACACCTTAGTCACACTTCTTTCAGAAATTTCATATGTTTTTGCAACAAGGGGGAAACTTATAAGGGTGCATTTTCAGCAACGATCGACACCTTAGCTACCTTATAAAAACTCCTTTGTTGTCTTACTATCATATTAGTTAGTTAGCTTTTTAGTAGCATTTTGTTAGGCTATAAATTATCCTATATATATTTTTTATTAATCAATATCAAAGCTAATGTTTTGCCTCCCTACTTTCATGGTATCAGAGCATGATTGAGCAGGACCTACAGAGTGAGGGTAAGGGTGTGAAACTAGACAATGTGAGATGACTCATTCTAAAGGACTGGACCAAGGGGCCCAAATCTTGACACATGGGACACCCTATACAGGCCCGCATCCCAAGGCACTAGAATCTAGAACATTTTCCAATGCACCATGCAAACTGCTAGATATGGATCCCGATGCAATCCATCAAAACCTATAACCTGCATAGAATTCTACAACATGATTTGCATAGAAATTAGAGCTCAACACAAAATTATATAGTTTGATCAGCAGATCTTTCAGCAACTATCTCAGATAGAATCTGTGGGAGCTGACTGCTAACACCAATACTGTTGATAGCATCTTGTTATCAGTACAGTATGCCAAGTTATGGGCTTGTTGAATCTGAGACCACTAATAGCACCTTGTTGTCAGTCATGTTTGATAGTTCTCCTGACCACTGGCTGCCCACTAATAGAGGCAAAGCGTTGAACACAAGGGAACCCAAATCACACTGATGCTCAATGGCTCGTATCATGATACCTATAGGCCTACTAACTTATATGGATACCAACATCTGATAGGCTCTAACTTTAATGCAGATCTTGAAGTGAAAAGAGATATGGCATCATAGCTAACATGGCACATAGATAGAGGAAGTATATTTAGATGGGTGCGAGAACCAAAGTGTTGATGTGGCACAAAGGCTGATTTAGCAGGAGGTCAGGTGGCAACAAACCCTACTAACATGGTACTGAGCTGGCACCACCTAGTGGACTCTGAGGTGTGACACTTGGTTGACACATGTTGGATGGTGGATTGTTGACATGGCGACCATCTATTGGCTACTGAATTGTCATGTTCTGGTTGGTTGTAAGGCATGTATGTGGTAAATTATGGTTGGGTACAATGTATTGCTCATGTGGCATTGTGTGATTGGAAAATACAGGTGGTAAAATGAGCATCCGATGTCATGATTGCCCAAAGGCAATCATGTAAGAAGGTGGGGGTTTATGTTTTTAAACAACAAAAACATCTTCGCCCCATTCATGTGGGACTAAAAGTCCTTGTTTTTTAAAAAATAATAGTCGTGGGTCAGCTAGAAATAGGAGCTAATACCTCCTATCACCGTCGAGCTAGCTAGCCTGACCGGTGAAGAGCCCAAGTGCAAAGGCGCTGCCCGACGAGAGGTCGGGAGTTTGACTCCATTCGGGCATACAACACCTTTATTTTTTCTAAAAGCAAGCAGAACCATAAGACCAAACAAAGGTAAAAAAAAAATTAATTTCATTTTTAATCCTTTTTTTTTAATTATTTGTTAGTTATAATTATTAATAATTTAATTTTTCATTGTACAAAATCATTTTTTTTCAAAATTTAGATGATTTTCCACAATGTTATTATATTATTAATAAATTTATGCTAATCTTAACTAGAAATTTGCATCAAAATTGAAATTTAAAAGGATTTTTGAGATAAATTTTACAATTTTCAAATCAAAAGGAGCTCTTGTTTTCTCCAAGTGGGGATATAAGACATAGAAGAGCACCTATTTTTCTTTTAAATTAGAAAGCCCTAAATTCTTCTCAACCTTTTTAATTTTGCACCATAAAAGAGGGACAAAATCACAGACATTTGATTCTTTATTACAAAATTGGAAAATAAGGAGACATAAATTTTATATTTTCAAAAGAAAAAGTGTGCATTTGTTTTCTCCAAGGGGGGATATAATACATAAAATTGCACATTCTATTTTTTGCAAAATTGGGAAGCAAGTGAAGACCTTGGGTCCACTAAAACCAAGTCGTGTGTCGACTCATTCTGGAAGCCCTTCAAACGTAGGTCGTGTGTCGACTTGTCTTGAAAGGAGTGTTAGTACAAAGGGGGGAAGACAAGAAATTGTACTTCTTTGCAAAATTGTAACACAAAAGTGAGGAGCACTTAAAACAAAATCAAACTTGTTAAATTTGCAAAACAAAAAGAAAAGGCAATTGTTTCATGCCCCATTCTTTGCAAATTTGGAAAATAAGAGGAGATAAAATATATCAATTTTTTTCACAACACAAATTCAAATTTTGTTGCAAAAATTAAAAGGTGCGTTTTTTGTTTTACTCGACATCTTTATTGGCAAATTAGGTGCATTTTTGGTTGCATCTGACACCTATGTGATAAGAATTTTGTGGGCATTCTTGTTTGATTATTGCATTATTTTTTGCAATTATAACTCATATAATCAAGAACACTCAAACCCCAAAATTTCACAATAATTTGTGTAAATCATTGCACAGGTTTAAAGCCAATTATTCATGATATTCTCTCCTAAATAAAAACCCCTAATTCACTCTTATTTGTTTGGCTTAATTTTCTCAAACTAATTATCTCTCTTCAGGAGGATTTTTGGGCATGTGCCATTAAATATATTTTTGAGTGAATTATCTTTTGGTACTCTTTTAGGGTATATCAAAATAAAGAACAAGTATTTGTAGAATAAAGAACCTTGAAAGTAGCAATCTTTTGCACTAAGGGGGATAATTCCTTTCTTCCTTCAAATACAGATTTTGACAAGAGGGAGATAAAACTTGTAAAGACAATCAGAAAAGTAGAAGTCATCAAAAATTATACCTTTTATTTTAGGCTTCATAATAGCAACCATGCTTGAAGTACTTGCAATAAGGAAGGATGATTTGGTGAATTTTTTTGATAAAGTTGCCTAGGAAACAAAGTTTTGCACAAATTGTAAAAAGGACAACCATGACACCATTCAGTTTTGGTTTCCAAACAAGAAAAACTAAAATGGCAAAGGCACATCACAAAAGCCATGTTGCTAGTGAAGTGTCTAATTTTGATTCTGGTTCAAAAAGAGCACACAAAGTGCTCATGGCTATGATAGTATTGTAGAGGGAAAACAAATTTGTCACCTTAAACAAGCACCATTTCCTCTCTCTCCTTTTTTAGGCTTCATAAATAACATAATTTTTTGTTTGAAGTACTTGCAATAAAGGGGTGATTGTACCTCTTTTAGGATTCATAAATAGCAAACTCTCATTATTTGAAGTACTTGTAACAAAAGGAGGGAATTTTTTGGTGAAAAAATTGCCTAGGAGGTAATCTTTGTACAATCCTTCACAAAGCTTCTTGAGTTGCACATATTTTGTAATTAAGGGGGATAACTATTTCTTTTCTTAATTCACACATTTTTTTGTAAAAAAGGAAGAAGACTTATAAGGGTGCATTTTTGGCAACGATCGACACCTTAGTCACACTTCTTTCAGAAATTTCATTACATTTGTTTGCAACAAGGGGGAGAACTTATAAGGGTGCATTTTTGGTAGTGACCGACACCTTAGCTACCTCAATGACCAACAATTTTGTATGTAATATTCATTCGATGAGCCATGCAATGAATGCGAATAAAATATGGGGCAATTAATGTATGAAGTCTAACACAAAGGTCATTCCTTTGTCCTTGCATTGTAGTTGCACCATCAGATCCATCACAAATTAACTTTGTGGTAATTTATTTTTCATCCATTCCAACAATATCCTTTAAACAGTGCTCTATTGGGAACTACAAGGCTTGGGAAGAGCCACAAACAATGAATTAGAAGCCTTAGCTATCAAATCTACTTCTATTTGGGCGATAAAACAAGGCCACAGGAGGATAATACTAGAATCAGATTCTCAAATAATGGTTGGAGCTCTAGATTGCATGAGGAACTTTGCTTTGAAAACTTGGAGGTTGAGGATTCTTGTCACTCAAATTAAGGAATTATGGAGGGAATTAGATGATGTGATTCCAGTTTATGTGAGTAGAGATCTAAATAAAGTGGCAGACTTCCTGGCTAAGATGGGTGCTGAGAAGGAGGTAGGGGTTCAGTGCCACAGTGACATGGCTATTGAGGATGAGGTGATTAGGAAAGGTGTTGAAAGGTCCCTGAACCTTGTTCAAAGCAGCCGTGGGCCTTCGAAGAGGGAGGCAAAGGGGAAGAACGGTGATAGCAGACCGATATAGCCTAAAAATAGTAGGTGCCACCTAAGGTAAAGGTACCCAGAGGAACCAACTATAAGAAATAACTTTTTTGCATGTTTTCCAAGAAGACCAAAGAGGCCCATGAGCTAAAGATCAAAGAAAAAACAAAGCACCACAAGGATAAAGGTGTCGCGATATCATGACATGTTGCTTTTTCGTGATCTAAATAAAAGGGAGAAAGCAAGGAGGAAAAAGTGTCGCAATATCGTGACATGTTGCAACATCATGGCTAAAGGAGGAAAAGGTGTCACGATATCGCGACAAGATGCATCGTCACGGCCGAAGGAGAGAAAGCGTCACAAAATCGTGACATGTTGCAATGTCGCTGCCAGAAGAGAAGTGTCATGATATCATGACATGTTGCATCATCACGGCCAAAGGGGAAAAGGTGTCGCGATATCGTAACATGTTGCATCGTCGAGGCCAAAGGAGAAAAGGTGTCGCGATATCACGACATGTTGCATCGTCGCGGCCAAAGGAGAAAAAGTGTCGCGATATCGCGACATGTTGCATTGTCACGGCCAAAGGAGAAAAAGTGTCACAATATTGTGACATGTTGCATCA
>JAQPPZ010001829.1:600000-798736 GCA_028583015.1 Wollemia nobilis | reverse complement strand
AGGTAGAAGAATGCACAAGGCAATGAATGTGTCACAATTTCGTGACATGTCAGGTTTTTGCTGGGGTTTGCAAAGAATAGTGTATGGAAGAGAAATATGTCACGATTTCGTGACATGTTCCATTTTCGTTGGTTGAAGCCAAGAAGAGTAGCGAGAAGGCGAAAGTGTTACAATTTCGTGACATGTCTAGTTTTCGCTAGAGCAAGCCAAGTAGAGTGTATGAAAGCAAAAAGTGTCACGATTTTGTGACATGTCTAGTTTTCGCAGGTGCAAGCGAAGAAGTGGACAAGGAGGCAAAAACTGTCATGATTTTGCAACATGTTGTATTTTCATGGGTAAAAGGCGAGAAGGGTAGAAATATACAGAAGTGTCATGATTTCATGATAGGTCACAACAGCATGATAACAGATAGTTAACTGGAATAGAACAACAGTTAAAGGGGTAGTTGTAGAGGAAAAACATGCAGCCAAAATAAGAAGAGTTAACTAGAGTAAATGCGATAGTTACAGGTGCAGTTATAGATAGAAATCATGCAGCTATTTTAAGAATAGTCAAAGAAGGAGAAATCAAACAGTCACATAAATAAAATCAAAAAATGCATGCATGCACAGAAAATAATACGAACAGTCATGGTAGAGGTATATGTTGCATGTAATGTCTTTAACGAAATGACCACTCTATATACGCAAAAGGAGTTACATAAATATGTAGTTACAGTTGACAAGTGGCAGAAGAGAATATTTAAGAAACAGTTGCGGGTTGCATGCGTAAAATTGGAAGTTAAAAATAGAGACTAATATGTTATAAAAGTAGGTCTATGTGAAGAATAAGGTTGCTATCGTATGTGCAAAAGTTCTACCAAAAGAGGGTGAGAAAAGTGCTGTAAGAGAGTGATAGGCTGAGCAAGAAGTGTTTACTGTATTTTGATAAATTGAAGACCAGTCAAGGTCTTGTAAAAGTGAAGGCATTTGTATGTCATTAATATATCTTTCAAAAAAGGGATTCAAGTAGGTGCTTGGATAGGGGTTGGTGCTCCTTTCTATTGGTGCAGATAAATCAGGGGTTGGTGGTCCTTCCAGTGGGTGCTGGTAAATAGATTGTAAAATTAGTGTTTTGTAAAGGTTGGATTTGGACCGTAGTCCAAGCAGTCATTCTTGAGGAGTAGCCAAATTGGTGAACCTAGTTACATTGTTTGTTGTGGTGTGCTCTTGTGTGATTATTGCTTTATCTATTTTCAATTTCTCTTTGCTTCAGTTTTAAGAGTTGTAGATTTGATTTTTAGCTACACTGATTCACCCCCCCTCGCAGTGTCATTGTGAGATTATCAATTGGTATCAGAGCAAGGTTCCTGAACAAAGCTTAATCATCTTAGGTGATATTGGAAGGAACACAATGGTAGGTAATGAAGGATTCTCATTTAACAAAGCTCCTTTGTTCAATGGAACTAATTACTCATTCTGGAGACTTAGGATGCAGACATATCTGAGTGCGTTAGGATACGACATTTGGGAGTCAGTAGAAAATGGATACACAATACCCGCTACTCCTCCAACAGATACTACTGAGAAGAAGAAGTTTGAGAATAACTCCAAAGCATAGAATGCCATAATGTGTGGGCTAGTAGACAGTGAAATGATAAGGATCATGAGCTATACATCAACAAAAGACATGTGGGACAAACTAAAGAGCATCCATGAAGGAGACAACAATATCAAGGAAGCCAAGCTGCAAACTCATCGAGCCCAGTTTGAAGCATTACAAATGAATGACAATGAGAACATAGAGGACTATATGCTGAGAGTCAATGGAATCATTAATGCAATTAGAAGACTCGACAAAAAAATCGAAGATGCGATTGTCATAAAAAAGGTACTTAGAACTCTTCACAAAAGATTTAATTCTAAAGTTTTTGCAATAGAAGAGGCTAAAGATCTAAATACTTTTAGCATGGTCGAGATGCATGGCTCTTTGACTGCATATGAAATGAGAATAGTAAAAACTAAGCCCATAGACATAGAAGCTGCTTTTAAAGCACACAAGAATATAAAAGCTGAACAAGAATCTAAGGATGAAGAGACATTGGATGAAATGAAAGCCAAATTTGTTCAAAAACTTACAAAGAGAAAAGGGAAATATAGAGGAAAGTTACAATTTAAATGTTTCAATTGTTGAGGGGTCGGTCACTTTGCAGCTAAGTGTCCAATGAATGAGAAAACCAAAAGTGATGAAGGGTCACACCAAGAAAGAAGTGACTGGAAGAAGAAACCAAACTTTAGGAAAAACAATTTCAAAAAGAAAAGTTTCATATCTAAGAATGTCAGCTCTTCTGAAGATAGCTCAGGTGAAGATTATGAAGAAGAAACAGGTGAAGCTCTGTTCATGGCATTTGAAGAAGCAAAAATAGAAGAAAAATAGGAAGGTGATACAAAAATTAAGGATGAGGTTGAAGTTTATCTGGAAGGAGATTTGGTTGCTGCACTTAAAGAGTTGAAGACAGAAAGGAAAAAGAATAATAAGGTCTCAAGAAATATTGAGGATGCGAATGACATAATAAACAATTTGAAAGTACAGACAGAAGAATTTAAGAAATTTTTTAAAGAACTTGAAGTACAATTAACCATAAGAATAGATGAGTGCAGCAAACTAAAAGAAGAGATTGTTGTTTTAAGAATGTGGCTAGAAGAAAAGAATCAAAAATTGATTTGCTATCACAAACTTGAAGGAAGTTCTACAAAGATTGAAAAGATTATAAATAGTCAGAGGACTATAGGCATCAAGTTTGGCTTGGGGTTTGTCGAAGGAGAATCATCAAGTGGATCAAATGCCATAATTGTAGAACCAGTAAAGAAAGAAGATAAAATCAAGTTTGACCAAAGAAAAATGAATCTTACAAAAGAAAGCAACAATGCCAGGCACGAGAAGACTGTTGACAATGAGGGATTCACAAAAGTCACACATCAAAGGAGAAGAAAATTTGTGGCTCCTACTACAAATTGGCAAAGACCAACTCCCAGGTTCAATCATTCCTTTTTTGGTTATTGTTTTAAATGCAATACTTACGATCATAATATTTCAGACTACATTTATAATATAGGACAAAGAAATTTACCAATGGAAATGTCTTTTCACCCTTGATGGATTATGTAGTAGAATGCTATAACTGTCATAACTTTGGACACATTGCAAGAAACTATAGAAGCACATATGCATCAAATAAATATCAGGAAGAAGAACTCAACCAAACAGTTTAAGGCAAAATAGAAAATTCCTAGAAAAACATGCATAGGCTACTGACAAAGAAAAGTCTAAACAAGTAACCAAAATTGTAGCCAAACCAGAGTGGAAAGAAAAGGAGCTACCCAAGGAAGAAAAGGAATCCTTGATTGTTTAGACAACATTCAAAGCATAGAACAAATCTGCACCATGGATATTGGATAGTGGATGCTCCAGTCACATGACAGGAGATAAACAAAAATTTGAAAAATTACAGAAATATGAAGGGGGCTCTATAAAGTTTGGAAATAATGATGGAGCCAAAATAGTTGGCAAAATATCAATCAAGATAAGTGATGGAAAGATCGTTTTGTTTGTAGTTGGTTTGAAGCACAACTTATTGAGCATAATTCAAATCTATGACAGAGGTCATGAAGTCATCTTTAAAAAGTAGGGCTGTGAAGTCAAAAAAGCACACAATGGGAAGCTGATAGCTACTATATCGAGGACTTATAGAAATCTATATACTCTCTCAGAAACTTCAGAAGGAGCATGCTTGATTGGACAGGAAGATGAAAATTGGCTATGGCACAAGAGGCTCGATCATATTAGCTTTGACAATCTGGTAAAAATAAGTTCAAAAAGAGCAGTAAGAGATATACCTACCATTGGCAAACCAGTAAATAGCATATGTGCTTCATGCCAAAAAGGGAAGAAGTCTAGATCCACATTTAAAGCAAAGGAATACTTCACCAGCAAATCGTTAGAGCTGATACATACTAATTTATGTGGACCCATGAGAACACAAAGCATAAATGGTGACAAATACTTTATGCTATTCATAGATGACTACTCCAAAATGACATGGGTACTATTTTTGAAGCTTAAATCAGATGCCTTTGAGATGTTCAAGATTTTTAAAAAATAGGTTGAGAATCAAACTAGAAAAAGAATTAAATGCCTAAGATCAGACAGAGGAGGAGAATTTATCTTAGAATAATTTGTAGAATATTGTCAAAAATATGGGATCAAAAGACAGTTTTTAGCAGCAAGGACACCTTAGCAGAATGGTATTGTTGAAAGGAAGAACAAGATCGTGCAAGAAATGGCATGAACAATGTTGGCTGAGAATAAAATAGCTGACAGATTTTGGAAAGAGGCAGTACATACTATAGTTTACATTCAAAAAAGGTGCATGTTACGGACGCATGAAAGCAAAACACCTTATGAGCTGTGGTTCGGCAGGAAAGCAACAACAAGATACTTCAAAGTGTTTGACAGCAAGTGTAATATCAAATGAACTAAAGATAATCTCGGTAAGTTTGAAGATAGAGCTGATGAAGGTATTTTTCTTGGTTACTCGACAAAAATAAAATCCTAAACATGTTACAACAAGAGGCTAAAGAAAATTGTGGAGAGTGTAGATATTAAAGTTTATGAAGGTAGAGATCGATAAATTACTTATCAAGAAAACTACCCTATTTATGAAGAAATCATTGAAGGAGATGAAGAAATGGAAACAGAAGAAAATCAAAAAATTGACCCAGCTGATTTAAGAATTGACTCGAAGAAGAAGAGAACAAGAAATTCAAAACAGGCAATTGCGGAGAAAAATCATCCCAAAGAATAGATTATTGGGGACCCAACGGTTGGTATACGAGACAAGAAGAGCAGTAGTATGAAACTACTCTCTATTATCCAACGATTGAACCCAAAAATATTGTTGAAGCAAGCACGAGATGAAAGTTGGATGAAGGCAATTAATGAAGAACTAGATCAGATTGAGAAAAATAAAACCTGGGAATTAGTACCATGGCCAGCAAATAAAAACATAATCGGTACTAAATGAATTTTTTGAAATAAATTAAATGAAGATGGACAGGTTGTCAAAAATAAGGCAAGATTGGTCTGTAAAGGCTATTCTTAGGTTGAAGGCATTGATTTTGAGGAAACCTTTGCACCAATAGCTAGACTAGAGGCAATTAGAATTTTTTTGGCTTTAGCAGTTCATAAAAATTTCATAGTATATCAAATGGACGTAAAATCAGCATTTTTGAATGGAAAACTGGAAGAAGAGGTGTACATTGAATAGCCAGATGGCTTCCAACTTGGTGACAATCCCGATTTTGTTTGCAAGTTAAAGAAAGCGTTGTATGGTCTAAAACAGGCACCTAGAGCATGGTATGCAAGGCTGGATAACTATCTTATTAAACAAGGGTTCAAGAAAGGTATGGTGGACAACAATTTATATGTCAAAACAAATAATGGCCATCTTATTGTACTTGTTGTTTATGTAGATGATATAATATTTGGCAACAACATGGATGAATATTGTAAATACATAGCAACTAAAATGAAGAAATAATTTGAGATGTCTATGATTGGTGAACTTTCTTATTTCCTAGGACTGCAAGTCAATCAAAATAAAAAGGGCATTTTTATCTCTCAAGTTAAATATGTGAAAGAAATGCTAAAAAAGTTCACAATGGAGGATAGTAAACCTGTCAGCACTCCCATGACAATAGGTTGCAAGTTGAGCAAGGATGACAAATCTCTAGATGTAGATCAAACCATGTACATGTCTATGATTGGAAGCCTGTTGTATTTGAAAGCTACCAGACTAGATATCTTACAGGCAGTATGCATGGTGGCAATATTTTAGGCTAGTCCCAAAGAGACTCATGTGATAGTCGTGAAGAGGATCTTTAGGTACCTCAAGGGGACTATGGAGTATGGGTTATGGTACCCAAAAGGTAAGGACTTCACTGTTATTGCTTATTCTAATGTAGATTAGATAGGATGTATTGATGACAGAAAGGGTACTAGTGAAGGAGCATTTTATCTTGGAGACAGGCTGGTAGCATGGCACAACAAGAAATAAGAATCAGTATCTCTTTCCACAGTAGAGGTAGAATACATTGCAACAACAACATGTTGTACACAGATATTATAGATGAGACAAACCTTGAAAGATCTTGGTATTCACTTCAAAGAGCCAATTTAAGTTAAATGTGATAACACTAGTGCTATTAACATATCAAAGAATCCGGTTATGCATTCTCGAACCAAACATATTGCAATCTGGTATCACTTCTTGAAGGATAAAGTTGCAGAAGGTGAGGTCAAATTGGATTTTGTTTCGACTACAGAGCAAGTAGTAGATATATTCACAAAACCACTGCCAAAGGAAGTTTTTGAGTACCTTCGGAGTAAGTTGGGAGTAGTCACATTTCCCAAGAACTCGACTATCAATTGGGATCACATTCTCAGGGGGAGTATTTATGCCTATGTTTATAGTTTTGTTCATATTCATGATTTTTTCTAACAATAACAATGTGTATCTGAGAATGTTGTGCATAGACTCAGGGGGAGTCTGTAGTAGCCCTTTGGTATTATTGTCAAAGGGGGAGAATAATTATAGGAGAGTGCATGAGTGTTGCCAACAATTCCAAAGGGGGAGATTGTTGAGCAAGGTGTAGCAAAAGTATTTTCATTGTTGTCAACATAGACAGATAGATTAGTTGATGCAGTTGATGCAATGGACAGGAGTTCAGAGGTCAGTCAGAACATGTACAATGAATTTCCAAGAAGACAGAAGTGGCCCAGATTCAAAAAATCAAAGAAAAAGACAAGTAAGAAAATTGTCACGATATCGTGACATGTTTTTTGTCACGATATCATGATAGGTTGAGAAGAAAGAAGGCAGAAAGCAAAACTATCGCAATTTCATGACATATTAGAGGAGAGAGAAAATGTAGGCAAAACTATCACGATTTCATGACATGGCCGAGGAGAGAGAAGGCGCAAGAAAAATTGTCGTGATTTCGCGACATGGATGAGGAGAGAGAAGGCACAAGCAAAATTGTCATGATTTCATGACATGGACAAGGAGAGAGAAGGTGCAAGCAAAATTGTCACGATTTCATGACATGGATGAGGAGAGAGAAGGCACAAGCAAAATTGTTGCGATTTCACGACATGAACGAGGAGAGAGAAGGCGCAAGCAAAATTGACACGATTTCACGACATGACCGAGGAGAGAGAAGACGCAAGGAAAACTGTCATGATTTCATGACATGTTGGAGGCAAAGAAGCCAAGTGGAAAAACTATCATGATTTCGCGAAATGTTGAAAGCAAAGAAGGCAAGTAAGAAAACTGTCATGATTTCGCAACATGTTTGGAAAGTATGCGTAAGAAAAGAAAACTGTCACGATTTTGCAACATGGTTGGAGAGAAGGCACAGGCAAAGAAAACTATCACGATTTTGTGACATGTCAGGTTTTCATGATCCGATGAGAAGAAAAGTTCCAAGGAGAGAAAGTGTCGTGATTTCGTGATAGGTTCGAAGAGAAAGCGCCAAGGAGAGAAAGTGTCACGATTTTGTGATAGGTTCAAAGAGAAAGCATCAAGGAGGAAAGATGTCATGATTTCATGACATGTTTCATTTTTGCGGGCCAAAGATAGAAAAGGCACAAGGTAGAGAAAGATGTCACGATTTCGTGACATGTTCCGTTTTTGCATGCAAAAGGTAGAAGAATGCACAAGGCAACGAATGTGTCACGATTTCGTGACATGTCAGGTTTTCACTAGGGTTTGCAGAGAATAGTGTACAGAGGAGAAATATGTCACGATTTCGTGACATGTTCCGTTTTCCTTGGTTGAAGCCAAGAAGAGTAGCAAGAAGGTGAAAGTGTCATGATTTCATGACATGTCTGGTTTTCGCTAGAGCAAGCCAAGTAGAGTGTACGAAAGCGAAAAGTGTCACAATTTTGTGACATGTCTGGTTTTCGTGGGTGCAAGTGAAGAAGTGGACAAGGAGGCAGAAACTATCATGATTTCGTGACATGTTGTATTTTTGCAGGTAAAAGGCGAGAAGGGAAAAAAGATACAGAAGTGTCACAATTTCATGATAGGTCGCAACGACACGATAACAGATAGTTAACTAGAACAGAACAATAGTTAAAGGGGTAGTTGTAGAGGAAAAGCTTGCAGCCAAAATAAGAAGAGTTAATTGGAGTAAATGCGATAGTTACAGGTGCAGTTACAGATAGAAATCATGTAGCTATTTTAAGAATAGTCAAAGAAGGAGAAATCGAACAGTCGCATAAATAGAATAAAAAAATGCATGCATGCACAAAAAAGAATACGAACAGTCATGGTAGAGGTATATGTTGCATGTAATGTCTTTAATGAAATGCCCACTCTATATACGCAAAAGGAGTTACATAAAGATGTAGTTACAATTGACAAGTGGCAGAAGAGAATATTTAAGAAATAGTTGCGGGTTGCATGCGTAAAAATAGAAGTTAAAAACAGAGACTAATATGTTATAAAAGCAGGTCTATGTGAAGAATAAGGTTGCTATCGTATGTGTGAAAGTGCTACCGAAAGAGGGTGAGAAAAGAGCTGTAAGAGAGTGAAAGGTTGAGCAGGAAGTGTTTACTATATTTTGATAAATTGGAGACCAGTCAGGGTCTTGTAAAAGTGAAGACATTTGTATGTCATTAATATATCTTTCAAAATAGGGATCCAAGTAGGTGCTTGGATAGGGGTTGGTGCTCCTTTTTTTTGGTGCAGATAAATTAGGGGTTGGTGGTCCTTCCAGTGGGTGCTGGTAAACAGATTGTAAAATTGGTGTTTTGCAAAAGTTGGATTTGGACCATAGTCCAAGTAGTCATTCTTGAGGAGTAGCCAAATTGGTGAACCTCGTTACATTGTGTGTTGTGGTGTGCTCTTGTGTGATTATTGCTTTATCTGTTTTCAAGTTCTATTTGCTTCAGTTTTAAGAGTTGCAGATTATATTTTTAGCTGCACTGATTCACCCCCCCCTCTCAGTGTCATTGTGAGAAGGAACAAAGACAAAAGAAAGTATAAAGGTACAAAATTAGTTAAACATTTCAAATGTGGTAGATATGGTCACTATGCATCTAATTATACAGAAGTTGGAAATAGTAGTGATGATGATAAATAGGATCATAAGAACAATTTTTATGCAAGGAAATGAGTTTTTCCAAAGGCATAAGAAGATTTTTTATGCATATAAGGTAGGCAAGAGTTCAAGTGATAGTGATGAAAGGTCTTCATATAATGAAGAAGAAGAAATCATATTTCTAATAGTAGAAAAGGAAAATGTTAGAAAAAGGGCACCAATAATTCTCAAGTATTTTAGGTGTGGTAACTTTGGTCATCTTGAAGATAAATGCACAAGGAATGGGTTTATTTTTAGTGAATATGAATATGAATATGCTCCTAAAGGTCTAGAAGAAGAAAGTCTTGTTATGGCAATAGAATAAGGAAGTAATTATAGTGGAAATAAATTAGAAAATAATGAATATGATCTTGATGATAAAAAGGTAGATGAAGAATAAAAACTAGAGGAAGGAGAAGTCGATCTTGAGGGTGAGTTTATTTTAGATCTTAATAAATTAAGGAAGGCAAGAAAGAAAAACTCGAAACTCAAGGTTCAATTTCAAGAATGTGATGAAGAGAAAGGAAAGCTTATAGAAGATCTAACCAAATCAATACCTAAGACAAGGAGATTTAAAGAGAAGTTAGAGGTAAATGTTTTAGAATGTGAAAGGTTAGAGCATGAAGTAGTTTCACTAAGAAAGGAAGTAAAAGAGTCTAAATATAAGCTACACATGTTTGGAATAAGCTCAAAGAACTTGGATAATATTATCAAGGTGCAAAGATCTTCATCAAACAAGACAGGAATTGGTTTTGAAAAATAATATAGAGGACGAGGAGAGGAGTCAACCCAATTCAGATCTTTGACCCACATTAGTATATTGATTATATTAGCATAGTTATTTTCCTAGGGATGAGTGTAAACTTATGTAAAGAAAAATATGATGATATAGGCTTATTGTAATCAAATAACTTAGTATAAAAGGTAGTTCCAATCATATATTGGGCTTGAGAATCTATTACTTGTTTGTCCAGAATCATCATGGCTTCTTTGAGCTAAAATAATTTACTGGTCTTCTTTGGAGCAATCCTAAATATAACTCAATTTGCATGGTCCTTCACTATTCTCACATTTTAATCATACGCCATCACCAAACAGGATAAAATGTTAGAAGAGTAATAGACCTTAGGGTATATTAATCTTCCTAGGTTGCATATCCATTTTTTTTTGTATGGGATAGGGCTATGTTGAGCCATGTACATTCTTTTTAAGAGACCTTTTAGCAAGGTAGGATGGAATTGGTAATCTTCTTCAGTTGGATGGAAACTAAAAATAGTAGTCTACTCTACTTCCCATTTTTGGTCATTTGTGTACTATTGATTTGGGGATATTAAATTGGAAAACTCATTCACTTATCTATTAGAAGATTTTCCCTATAGCTTTTGAAATGGCAATGCATGAATTAGGTTTTCAATTTTTACCATGATGGTGGTAACTCTGGAAGCAACACTTGATGAAGTCATTTCACTCGTTGAGCTTTTAGATTTAAAATGGTCTTTGCAATAAATAGTGATTCTAACAACTCTATATACTCATGGTGTGACTATAAATGGCAAGCCATATGAGAATTTATATTGTTTTTGAGATATTTCTTTGCATGCTCTATAAGTAAATCCTTAACTACTCTCTTTATTTTTTTGCCATCCAACAATTGCCACATTGCTTTCTATAATTATATTAACTATAGTGAAACTATATTTTTATGATTGGTTTTTGTAATTGGTTTTCGATCTATACACTTGTTTGAATCTAGTCCTCCTATTGAATCTTAGCTATTTTAAGGCATGTGCCTAATAAAATATAAGAAATATACATACTCCTTTTCATACTTTGGCCTATGTGCCCTTAATTCTTATTCACCTATCTTTGTCTAAGTCATCAACACTTATTTTATAACATGTTCCAATTAGTTAGACATTTTAATTTTCTTGATTTGGAGGCCCTTTGAAGCCATTTCCATTTATTACTACTAGGCTAAACATATCCAAAGCCATTGTTTTTATTATGGTTGTTTAGATGTCTCCCATAAAATCCTCTTTGGCACCGTGGTACAACTTTTTTTGCCTATATTTGAGAAAGAATCTAGACAACATTAGTTAAATAATTTCAAAAAATGAACTTCAAAATTTTAATGGAGGTACAAATATTTTGTATATTTATTTTAGCCAATCAAATTTCAGCACTCAAGCTTTGATGAGGCAATAAGGGCCATCTACTTCACTTCTAGTGATGTGTTCCGGGTCATTCATTTTTGGGTCAATGGTGTTGAGGCACCCAACTTTCGATGAGCAAATATAGTGGTGCCATGTGCCATAATTTTCTTTTAACACTTTAGGTTTGTATGGCCAAAGTACTCAATTTTTAATAAAAGGGGGCACATAGACATAAGGGACTTTAGCATGTAGGAAAATATGATAATTCTCATAAGGGGGATCCTATAAACATTATAAACAATAATAATTTCTTAGGGTGAACTCAATAATATGGCTATAAAATTAAAGCAAGCAAAGGGGGAATTAAGGGTATGCGTTTTTTAATCCTTAAAGAAAAAATAATTTTATGAGTTAAGGTGCATGATAGGGTGACCACGGTGGGGAGGACTTATGCAAATGGATGATGTAATATTATTACAATGAAAAACCTTGAACCTTGAAATAGAAATTCGATAATGAAGGATGTATTTATGAAATATTAAGGCTTATGGGGGCCTTAAGACTTAGGAATTTGGCTATTAGAACATTATTATTATGCTTTATATGAATAAATTATGACTTACCATGAGAGCCCAGGTGCCTTAGTGGTACAAGTCCATTGTCTTTATCTTTCACCAAGTAGATGTTGATGCTTGTGATTTGGTAAGCCAATCTAGGTCGTTCACTTCTCTTGTGATAATGTGTTATGGGTTGTCCATTATTAGACCAACCAGATGTTGGCACCCAAATTTTGGAAAGTGGCTAAGGATAATTCTCTCTTATTCAATGAGATGTTGTGGGTCATCCATTATCAAACCAATCAAAGCTCAATGCCAGCCTTTGTAACAAGCAAATCCGAGTCATCTACTTTTGTTGTAGTGATGTACTTTAAGCCATCCATCTTGAACCAATTGATTTTTGGCACTCAAATTTTTACACTTGAATCTAGGACATTAATTTATACCAAGATGAATTGTTTTAGGTTTATATTTTTTGGAAAATCTATCTAATGTGGCCATAAAGTTGGTATAAGGATTTATCATTTGGGTATGAGGCTAAGGTGGAAATTTGGAAAATATGACCTTAGACCTTATAAAAAAGAATTTATTTATGGATATAAGGTGCAAGCCTATTGCACAAAAATCAAGCAAAAGGGTAGGGGAATTTTGAGTGTATGGGTTACCGATAACCAATGAACATTAGAGGATAGGAAACATTATTTTTGAGGGATTTCATGATCATGAATTTTTAAATGCAAAGGGGGAAGAAGATGTATGAATGACCTAAGGGTTAGAAAATTGTGATCAATGGGGCTTCAACTTAGGGACTTATGAGGGGTAAATTAGAAACTAAGGGGCACCAATGGCTATATATTTTTTAGAAGTGACCTTAGGGATGTAGCACCCTAAAATTGGCGCAGTAAAATTGTAATAATTACATTCACCTTAGTAAATAATTTAAAATTCAAATTTAACCTCCCAAACCGCCCGTTAACCATCGGGTAATCCGTTTCCCCCTTTTTCGCGCCATTTTTAGAGGTTGTTTTGACCGTTTGACGATATCGTCGCCGATCAGACGATATCGCCCCAGATCTGACGATTTCGTCTGGACTAGGACGTCCAGACGATCTTGTCACAAAACTGATTTTGCAAAGTTAGCTTCTGTTCCAACGGGTCTCCAATCCGGGCAGAAGCGTGTCTACGCCGTTAGGGACCCTCCCCCGTTGGAGATCTCCCAAATTGGGATGATCTCCAACCTCCTAACTACTCCCCTAAGCCTATTTAATCCTAAGCTATCCCCTTAGCACCCCCTGGCTGAAATTATCTACAATTTAACTCCATCTACGTTGAACCATCCCAATTTTTCATTTGCACTGGTCCCATACCAATTTTGTTGTAGGTACATCACTATTTTTTAGCCGGAGCCAGCACACATCATCATCGACGAACCTGTTCAGATCGGAGGTGAACCTGTCGAATCCGAGGTGATTTCATACTGATGCGAGACGATCTCGACTGCAGTCCATATTGAGGCAATCAGTGCCTGAAGTTTGCACTTCTCAACCTTTTCTCTGTTGTTTTATTCTGCAAATTAGATAGTTTATTCAGTGTTTATGTTATTTTGCATTTGGAGTTCACCCATTTAGCTTAGATTGCATACTAATATCATGATTTGTCATTAGAATATCGTAATTTGCTTGAATTTTTGTTCATAACTATTATTCAATATTCATACATTCATTTGGTGTTGTTTCCCTCTGTTAGCACAGTAGTATTCGTTGTATTTTGTATCTATTTTTTTGCTTGCAGGTCTCTGACAAATTCGTCTGACGAATTCGTCAGATCTCAGATGATTCTGTCAGATCCTAGACGAATCTATCGAATTCCAGATGATCCTGACTGCTTCAAACATCAGAATCATCACCAGACATCCGGATCAGGTATTCCTCATTTGTATTCTGTAAATTCTCTGTTTTATGTCTTTAAATCTATTTTTTGTATTCATTGAATTTGCATTTTCATGTAGATTAATCTAGATTCATTTGGCCAAACCTAGGATATGAATGCTTAAAGTTAAAAATGAACACATTAAAACACATTCCAAACCTAGGCGTGGAAATTGCCCTTAAATGTTTCCTGGTGAACCCACCATCCGTCGAAAAATCATCAAAATACACCTCCCTTGAGAGGCGGGACCTTCGCAAAGTCCTCTCAGTCCGAGGTACCGCGACATCCTTTTCCCATCCTCCTTTCGGGCACGGATCCAATAGCCTGAAGGTAAGGATGCGAAAAATTTGGAGCGATACATTTTGGTGAACCCGACGTGAATGCATCATAACCTTTTGAAAACAAAAACAAAAAAAAAATATATATATATATAGAACAACTAAAACATAGATGCATTTTAAATCCTTTAAGTTTGAAATCATGTTTAGATGGTAGCTCCTAAGAAAAGGTTAGCAGTTACTATAAACGTAGAAAACCAATTGGCAGCCATAGAAGTCAATTCTGTCCTTAGTGTGCCTGAAACAAGTAGGAATCAATTCCTGTGGAACGAACTTGATAGAAGACTTAGTCTCATCTCATCTAGGTCCACACAACTTAAGCAAATCAAGAGGCTAGTCCTAGATAGAATCCTGGATCCTCACCAACTAGTTTTTTATCATGAACTTCAGAGAGCCTGCCATAGATGGTTAGCTTATAGGAGAGCTCTAGTATCTTCAAAATTATTCACCTTCGAGGAATACCTCGAGAACGCAGCCATTGTGCACCAGTTCCTAGGTTGTGTAGAAGACCAAGAGGTTGTTCTTACAGATAGGGAAATATGGAATAGAGTTCCACGAGCTATGCTATATCGAGAGTATTGCCATGAGCTTTACTTTTATCAACCAGCATCTGAGATAGATAATATCACTATAGCTCTTTTCATCAAATTTTTAAAAGAAAACTTTCAATTTGAAGAAGAACACTTCATGACTCCGAAACAACTCGAACCTATTAATGATATTCATAAATTGTTTATAGAAAACTAGATTATTACTTTCAGTATTATTTCTTGCATTTATTGTGTTATTTGCTATCTTTATTATATTATTTCAAAAAAAAAAACAAAGAAAAAACTAAAAAAAAAAAACCAAAAAACTTAGCAAAAACTTAAACATTTCATTTTCAAATATTGTAGTAGGTATATAGTAAATATATACCTCTTAATTTGTTGCATATATATATATATATATATATATATATATATATTTTTTTTTGCTGAAATCAAAACTTAGCACCATGCCTAAACTTAGGAATGGTAAAGAAACTTTAGGAGAAGAAGAAGATTGGTTACAAGATACAACTAGAGACCCAAATGTCCTTCTTGGAGATCCAAATCCGGAAGGAGAAACTCTAGGTCAATCGAAGAAGACTTAGGTGAAGATAAGGAACAAGAAGGGAGTGTTAAAGAGGATGGATCCTCATCCCCTAGAGTAGCTCCAAATGGAACTATTGCTTTTGACAATGCAGAGCATTTTCGGAAATTTCTCATTGATAACATTGATGACCTTAATGTGGCAATTCGTATTGATAAAGGGAAAATTAGTAACACTCAAGCAGCCATGGAATATATGTGTAATATGCGCACTAATCCCTTGTCTTTCATTGATCAAGAAAGTGACAAGGCTGGGCCATCCAATACGGATATGGTCACTATGGCTCAAAACATGTCAAAACAACAGGTTACCCAACCTCCTAAGGAACCTGTTATTCAACCTAAAATCACTCCCACACAAAAGAAACCTTCCTTCACTACTTTATTCCGCCAAACTATTGAGCAATATGCTTCAAGTAAACAAAAACCTAAAACAAAGCCAAATACAAACTTTCAACAATCTGGAATACAACATAATACAACTTCAAAATTCCTTCATAATACTTTTCCTACCAATAATTTACACAATAGTAACATGGCATCTAATCTTCATGTTCCTCCATCATATGCCCATAAAACTCATGTCAATGCCCTACCGAACCAATATGGGGGGCAAACTAGTAATCTGGAAGCCATGGTGAAACAATTAGCTTCACGTATGGACCAGATAGATCCCTACCGTCCCTCGTATAATTATCGAGAGATCTGTAGTCAACCTTTGGATCCCATAGTTGTAGCTCAACCATACCCTAAGCATTTTCCCATGCCCATCCTACCTATATATAAAGGAACCGAAGATCCCATAGAGCATCTTCGCATGTTTAGGATAGCATGTCACGACATATCGCATGATGACTTGCTATTACTAAAAATGTTCCCAAAAAGTTTAGGTGGAATGGCATTAGAGTGGTACTATCAATTGCCCACTCATTCTTTGAGAAACTTTGAAGAAACAGTGGAATCATTTGTCCATCAATTTAGTGCCTACATCGAGAGGCATGTAACTATTAA
This sequence comes from Wollemia nobilis, assembly GCA_028583015.1. Classification (NCBI taxonomy): domain Eukaryota; kingdom Viridiplantae; phylum Streptophyta; class Pinopsida; order Araucariales; family Araucariaceae; genus Wollemia; species Wollemia nobilis. The sequence goes on along the minus strand of JAQPPZ010001829.1, from coordinate 782,433 downwards.
AGACCTATACAATTTAAAACAAGACAAGGATGAATGTTTTGCCGATTTCTTAGCTAGATGGAGGCAATTGACAGGAAAACCGCACTTTGTGCTGCCTTATAGGGAAATGTTGGACATTTTCATCAACAATTTACAAGAACAGATATCTTATGAGCTATCAATCGCTACTTTAACTACCTTCGATCAAGCTATAGATTTAGCTCGAAGAGTAGAAGATGCCCTCATTAGGAGAGGCCAACTTAGGAAGAAGGATGATGAGAAAACATCCAGAAATCAATATAAAAACAAACAAGTTGTCGGTGACGGAGTCACTGACAGCAGGAATGTTGCTAATATCAATGCAACGAAGACAACATAAAAATTCATATTGAAACCTCCTGATAAGCCTCCTCGAGAATTCACTAGATTAAACCAACCCTTATCAACTATTTTACCTCAATTACTCGAAAGAGGTTTGATCCAATTACCAGCTATCCGGGAACCCGACCCAACTATACCCGGATATAGAGCTGACTTGCACTTGTGATTTCCATAGAGGACCTGGACATTCTACCAACGCTTGTAAAAGGTTGAAACATAAAATACAAGATTTGATTGACAATAATGAAATGGAAGTGCAAGCCTTCCAACCTAAACAAAACCCTCCTAATAATACTCAAAAGACCATTCCCCAAAATCAAAATCAAAATGCCAATCAAACTCTAGACATATTTCAACACCCTTTACCAAGACATGGTAAAGAGGTAGCCAATCAAATCGAACATCATAATGTTCCCCCTCCTACCCGATATGTAGGAACCATTAGCGGACAATTACCTATTCAGGATCCTCAAATATTTGACACGACCTTATCCCTGGTTACGACCAGGCCCTTACATAATTTTCAAACTTTTGATTCTAGTGATATAGAATCAGATAGTGAAAGTGAACTAGACATTACTTCAAACCAATCGAATAGTTCTAAAAATGAATCAGATCCTATTCAACCCGTCACAGATGCTATGGTTCCAGAAGAACCATTTCCTAGAAGAGTCACTACTCGACCTTCTTCCAATATATTCCTTTCTAATGAACAAGCCATTAATGCTCAACCGAGACCAGTTCAGCGTCTTCACTATAACATTGTAGGTACCATTGGAGTCGTTACTCGACAACAAGCTCAAAACTCTCAACAAGAACCAAACCAGAATGATGGATCAGCTCCATTCATTTTGAAAAACCCCAATAAAGGGAATCATGTTCCTACTGTTCAATCTAAACCCCCTTACAATATTAATGAGCAATTTTCCAATACTACGGCCAGAATTTCCCTTTTGGATTTATTAAGATCCTCTCCCACCCATAGGGATGAGTTGATGCTTACATTGAGCCAAATGATGGTACCTCAAAACATTCAACCTGAAGCTATGGCCAATACTATCATCACTCGAGAGATTGATTGTATTGATTTCCGAGATAAAGATATCCCACAACACAGTTTACATAAGGACAATCCCTTATACATTCTGTCTCTTTGCTTGGAGTAGATGAGAATATGCCACTATCATTATTCGTTGACGAACCTAATAAGCAGTTTTGAGCTTTGGATGTGTTTCTAATCAATGAAACTACCTAACCTTGATTATATTTGATTTTCTCCAAAATGGACTTTCTCTAAATTCTAATAGAAACAGCGTCGGTTATTACGTCGATGAGCAAGTCGATTTGTAATAATTGGCAATACTTTATATAGGAGATCTTTTGAAGGTATCCTATTAAGATGTTTAAACTTAGAAGAGTCTAAATCAGCCTTGAGTGAAGCCCAGGATGGATCTTGTGGAGGAAACTTTAGTGGTAGTGTCATTGCTAAAAAGCTCCTTCGGATAGGATACTTTTGGCCTACCATGGAAATGGATGCACATGAGTATGTGTGCCATTGTGACAAGTGTCAAAAACATGCTGACCTTGTCCATGCGCCTGCACAAGAGCTGCAGGCTATTTCATCTCCTTGGCCCTTTTCTAAATGGGGCTTGGATATTATTGGCAAAATCAATCCTGTGTCATCTGATGGACACAAGTTCATCATAACCGCCACTGAGTATTTCACGAAGTGGGTCGAAGCTATGCCTTTAGCTTCCCGCACCTGGCACACAAGTTTCTAAATTTATTTTTAATCAAATCATTTGCAGGTTCGAAATTCCTGCCAATCTCATCTCTGACAATGGAACTTGCTTCAAAAATAAAGATGTTAAAAAATTATGCCAAAAATATAAGATTCAACATCGCTGGTCCACTCCCTATTATCCTCAGGGTAATGGTCAAGCAGAAGCATCTAACAAAACCTTAATCAAAATTCTCAAAATATTAGTCAATAAAACTGGCCGTGACTGGCACATTCAATTATATCCAGCCTTGTGGGCCTATCGAACTAGTGTTCGAACCCCCACTGGAACTTCACCATTTGTTTTGGTTTATGGTGCTGAAGCAGTTTTTCCATTTGAATTGGAAGTTCCTTCTTTGGCTCTACTACTTCAAGATACCGAAGTAGGAGATGAATATCATGCTGGCAGACTCAGTCAGCTGGAACTCCTAGATGAAAAATGCATCAATGCTTTGGAGCATCTCCGTGCTTACCAAAACAAGCTTAAAAGATCATATGCTAAGAAAGTTCGTCATCGATCCTTTGAGATCGGCGACCTTGTTTTAAAAGAAAATCAAAAAAATACAAATGCAACTAAGGACCTTAAAGGTAAATTTGAGCCCAATTGGCTTGGACCATACATTATTACTGCCAAATTTGAATCAGGAGCATACAAATTATCTACCTTAGATGGTAAAGAACTTAAAGAACCCATGAATATTTTGCATCTTAAACGTTACTATGCATAAATTTGGTCATTTCATCCTTGTATATAATTGTTTAAAATACTTTCAAAAATTTTATCTTATATTTCTTTCAAATTTATAAAAATCCAAAAACATCAAAAATATTCATAATCATCGAAAATCTTCAAAAACTATCTATTGCATTTATTTAAGGCACTTGTTAAATTTTTTTGCTCAAAAACAAAAATAAAAATAAAAATATAAAAACAGCTATATGCTTGACTCTTTCGAAACCAAAATAAAATAAAGAAGAAAGAGAGAGTCAACATTCTCAAAACTTCTCAAAAGTGTTTATATATATTTTCTTACAATTATATGTTTCAAATTATTTTGGGATAAATTAGCATTTATTTGAATCCCTCACTCGCACACTCACAAAAATAAATATCTTGATTTTATCTGGCATGATTACTAATCTCTCTTATATCAAAGTCCACAAAATTCACTTAAATAAAGTTTGAGCATAGAGAATTGATCTTGTTATTTACTTAAACCAAGCACATCTTTTCACAATAAAATGATTATATTTGTAATTTCCATGTTTTGCTACATAGTAGAACTGATTTCTTGAGCGAAAAGTTTCCCCTGCTATCCTATCATGCACATGGTCTAGAATCTTTGAGAATTGGCAAAAGGACAAGCTCACCCCTACCCGGAATAAAAATCCCTTGCTCTACAGCTAATCCGAGCAAGTATCCCTAGCAAAGAAAAAGAAAAAGAAAAGTTCAAGAAAAAAGAGAAAAGAAAAATGTTATTTTATATCATTCCAGCAATATTTCAAGCACTATCTCAAAAATCAAGCAAAAAAATACAAAAAAAAAAGAAGCAAAGTTCAAAAGAAAAAAAAAGAAAAGAAAGCAAAAGCAAGAAAGCAATAAAATCCCTTTCCCTACCCTTTGAAAAGAAAAGAAGGGTTGATGAGCTTGAATCCCCGGAATTCTCAATTATTCGAAAACTATGAGGTAAGCCCCATAACAGGTGGTTTGTGCCCAACCTGCTTGGCCTTGGGTAACTCCTAGCGTGGTGATATGTCTGTCACATTAGCGACCTTCTTTTGTACAGACCTATGTCCGCTTATGGATTAGCTAGCTCTTGATAATCCGACCTACATAGTAGTCTAGTATGGTTATATGCATCTACATCATGGTTAATGAACACTTATTTGGTTTCTTCAAATCACTTGTATCATATTATCTTGCTCAAAACTGGTAAATGAACAATGCAATTGCACACACATTTGTATTTGAGAGATTTTGTGTATCATTATGATAAGTCAAGATTGGAAATGAATTCACATATGCACATGGGATTCCTTATAAATCTAACTTTTGTCTTCAAAATACTTTGAAATATTATTTTTGCAACTTGTTTGGAATAAATCAAGTACAGTTGTTTACCACAAAGACAACTATATAATAGAAAAATCAAAAATTTCTTTCAAAATATACAATCAAAACAACATATATCTGGTTGACTTTCGCGACGATGGTATAGTTTCAAAACCAAAAGTGGAATTTTATGCCTAGCGCAAGTCCTCATTTTCATATTTTCTGTTCATCAAAAATCAACCATGCAATAAAACTATCTTTTTTTGGATTTTCGCGATGATGGTATAAGTCTATACCTACATATTCTATGCCTAGCGCAAACCATTGTAACAATTTTTATTCCCCATTTATTAAAAATCATGAAAACCATATGACTTAATTCATTATGTTACACAAATTATGCTTTTAAAAAGCAAACCCATTTTCATTATTTCATGTCATTATGTCAACCTTCAACTTTGCAATGATGGTATAATTCCTAAAGAATTATCCAAAATTTTATCACACTTAGGAATTTATGCCTAGCAAAAATCATTTTAATATTATTTCATGCACAATATTTTTTATGAAAATCTGAAAACAAACCATCATCATCATCATCATTTGCACTATTGCACCAAAGTCTTAAGACAGTTTCTTAAGCACTCTTTTACTTTTAACAATATTTCTATAAATGGGACTAGCTTGACGACCGAGTGAGCGGCGACTCCATGAAATGGTCTATAATAGCGACAATGTCCTTTGAAATTATTGTTAGAAGTCTCTTTTTATTTTTATTTTTATTATTATCACATCACAAACAACCAATTTGTTACATCAGATTATTTCATTTAAAATATCACAGCATGACATCAAAATTATAATATTTCCAATGACATAATTACATCCAATTATCAAATCAATCAATCAAACATAAAAGCATCATAAGCATACACATTATACAAGTCATATGATCAAAACTATCTCATCTCATATATATATCAACAACGTATATGTACATCATCAAAACTGGATTGGTATGCCACAATCTGTACCTCGGCATACTCAATCCTCTATCAACAAAATAATAATCATATAATACAATGTCAGTCTGTACAGTGTCAGTCCAGCCCTCTAGCCTCGAGAGCCCCTCGAGCTCTCTGCCTCATCTCCTCCCCCGCCCTGAGGTGGACGAGGTGGCCCCATCGCAGTCTGCGTAGTCCTAGTCCTCGACCGGGACGTGGTCCTCGATGACCCGATCCTGATCGGATCTGCAATGTTGGCTGGCAGGGGTAGTCTATCCGCCTCTGGCACCAACTGGTGATACAATGTCTGATAGAATGTCAGCTGGGCGATAGCCCGTGTCAGCTCTCCAGAGCTCGCCCCTCCGCCCCGTGCCCTGAGGCGTGCAATCTCATCCCGCAGCTGTGACACCTCAGCTCGGTGGCGTGCAGCCTCATCCTGTAGAGTCTGCACCTGGGCCTGGAGACGATCTCTCTCCGCCCGAAGAGTAGCCATCTCGCTACTCTCTCCTGTGTCGACACCCTTGCCCTTATCGGGCGATGGTGGCCTCTGTGGAGATGGGGGTCTCGCCTCCCTCCTCTCCCTCTGCCGTGGCCTCTCCTGTGCCTGTGGCCTCCTCGCCTCTCTCCCACCGTGACCCTGGGCTGCCTCCATCACTGCTTGGCACCGCCTCCCTATCCGACGCACAACCGCGTGGATCGGACCCTGTGCCCTCGTCATCCGAGGAGGGCGGATGCCTGCGTACCAGGCATCGTAGCCATCGGCTACCCCTACGTCGTCCCCATCCACTGGCTGGATGGGGGCATCATCCGTGTCCTGGCTCCAGAACCGCTGCATGTCGAGAGCCCCGCTAACTATGGTGTTATCCCGGATAGTCCGAGAAAACTCGTAATCCCTCAGAGATGGGATCCCCTACTGTAGACCGAACTGCCTCAAAACTCGGTCATAGCGGTGGAGCTCCACCTCTCCCCTCTCCATCCATAGCCAGCAGACTCGTCTGACGCGAGCCAACTCCTGTCCATCCTCGGCCCACCCTGGATGCTCCCTCCATGGCCTCCAGGTGATCTGGTCTGGGACTAAGTCATCCAGTAGCCTCCGGGACATAGGCAGATCTATCCGTCGTTGTGCCCCTCTCCGGAGCCACCAGTAGAAGACTCGGGGCCTCTCCCCGTCAACCCCTATCAGAGGAAGCCCTATCGGCCTCCGCACTGCAATGTGCTCCCAGCACCAAACCTGTAAGAGCGATGTCATGACCAGACATCGGCCGCCCTTGTACACGACCCCATACAGGATCCTGTACAATCGACATAGAACAAAACTGCCCCAAGAGAACCTGTAGCCATGGTCCCGCATATCGTAGATCACATCTACGAGCATCCACGGCACCCTGCACCCGCTCTGGTGGCACAACAAAAGTCCACCAACCACTCCAGCTAGTACCCGTGTGAGTCTAGATGCCCCAGGCATCTGGCGTAGTGCCTCGATATTAACTCCGCCCTTCTCTAGGGTGAAGCTCGGGTCACCGCACAATCGTCCCATAGCATGGCCCTGATTGGCCATAGGAGTAATCAACCGTCCTTGTATGGGGATTCTCAGAATCCTCCATACATCCTCTAAAGTGGGAGTCATCTCCCCTGTAGGTAGCCAAAAACATGAGGAACCCGGATACCATCTCTCTGCTAGGGCTGTTAGAAGCCCCATATCTGTAGACACTTGTGGCATCTCTGCCACATGCTGCAAGCCGGCCTGTGCCAGCTGATCTCGCTCTGCCTATGTGAGAGCGGCCAAGTCATCTCTCAACCCTCCGTACTTCCATTCCCTGCTCTTTAGTAATCCTCTCTGCAAACATAAACAACAAAACAATAAACAAATCATTAATAACAATTCAAGTAATCAATAATGCAAGTTAAAAATTCAATTTTATGCAATTGATGATATCGCCCACTATTGGACGATATCGTCCCAAATTTGAGCAGAATCGTCTCCGATTTTGCAAGCTGAAATCGTCTCTAATTTGATGAAATCGTCCCCCTTTCGACGATTTCGCCCTCGAGGGAAATTGCCGAAATTGAGACGATTTCGTCGAAATCGGGACGATTTCGTCCCGACGACGTCGACGGCCCAAAAATGGCCGCGATGCTCAAAAATCACCTAAAAATTACCTACAAAGCATGTAAAATTAAATTAAAGCATCCTAGTTAAGTCTAGACTCTTACCCGTAGACCGCGCCGGACCTCTGTCGATCTGTGCGTCGTCTCCACCATTTTTGCTTCAGAGCTCTAAAAACCAGAAAATGAACAGTAAAAATGAATTAGGGTTTTACCCTATTTTTTTTAATTTTATTCAAAAATAATTTTTTGCTTTTTCGCGTTTTTACCTCAAACGTTCGATTTGGGTAAAAACACGGAGGGGGCACCATAGTAAGCTGTCGTACGATTCGACCAAGAATCGTCGCCTAAAAATGGGAATAATTTTTGCTTTCTCGTAGATCGAGAAGAACTCATCTTTAACGCATTTTCTTCGAAAAATTCGCTAAAGAGGGGGCAAAATGTAGCACCCTAAAATTGGCGCAGTAAAATTGTAATAATTACATTCACCTTAGTAAATAATTTAAAATTCAAATTTAACCTCCCAAACCGCCCGTTAACCGTCGGGTAATCCGTTTCCCCCTTTTTCGTGCCATTTTTAGAGGTTGTTTTGACCGTTTGACGATATCGTCGCCGATCAGACGATATCGCCCCAGATCTGACGATTTCGTCTGGACTAGGACGTCCGGACGATCTTGTCGCAAAACTGATTTTGCAAAGTTAGCTTCTGTTCCAACGGGTCTCCAATCCGGGCAGAAGCGTGTCTGCGCCGTTAGGGACCCTCCCTCGTTGGAGATCTCCCAAATTGGGATGATCTCCAACCTCCTAACTACTCCCCTAAGCCTATTTAATCCTAAGCTATCCCCTTAGCACCCCCCTGGCTGAAATTATCTGCAATTTAACTCCATCTACGTTGAACCATCCCAATTTTTCATTTGCACTGGTCCCATACCAATTTTGTTGCAGGTACATCACTGTTTTTCAGCCGGAGCCAGCACACATCGTCGCCGACGAACTTGTTCAGATCGGAGGCGAACCTGTCGAATCCGAGGCGATTTCATACTGATGCGAGACGATCTCGACTGCAGTCCATATTGAGGCAATCAGTGCCTGAAGTTTGCACTTCTCAACCTTTTCTCTGCTATTTTATTCTGCAAATTAGATAGTTTATTCAGTGTTTATGTTATTTTGCATTTGGAGTTCACCCATTTAGCTTAGATTGCATACTAAGATCATGATTTGTCATTAGAATATCGTAATTTGCTTGAATTTCTGTTCATAACTATTATTCAATATTCATACATTCATTTGGTGTTGTTTCCTCTCGTTAGCACAGTAGTATTCGTTGTATTTTGTATCTATTTTTCTGCTTGCAGGTCTCTGACGAATTCGTCTGACGAATTCGTCAGATCTCAGACGATTCTGTCAGATCCCAGATGATTCTGTCGAATTCTAGATGATCTTGACTGCTTCAAACATCAGAATCATCACCAGACATCCGGATCAGGTATTCCTCATTTGTATTCTGTAAATTCTCTGTTTTATGTCTTTAAATCTATTTTTTGTATTCATTGAATTTGCATTTTCATGTAGATTAATCTAGATTCATTTGGCCAAACCTAGGATATGAATGCTTAAAGTTAAAAATGAACACATTAAAACACATTCCAAACCTAGGCGTGGAAACTGCCCTTAAATGTTTCCTGGTGAACCCACCATCCGTCGAAAAATCATCAAAATACACCTCCCTTGAGAGGCGGGACCTTCGCAAAGTCCTCTCAGTCCGAGGTACCGTGACATCCTTTTCCCATCCTCCTTCCGGGCACGGATCCAATAGCCTGAAGGTAAGGATGCGAAAAATTTGGAGCGATACAAGGGACCATAGGAATTTTTTGTGGGATCAAGAACTTTGGCCTTTTGTAAAAATGAAAATTTGAGGATATTCGAGGGAGAACATGCTCTTAACCATGATAAAAATTTGCAAAGGACTACTAGACATGGCTATAAAAAGGAAAGTTTTAAAGTATGATAACTGTAGACACCCAAAAGTTGCACATTGTCCCTCTCCTCATTGTCATAGTAAATCAATTTGCAAAACCCTGGAAAATTACATAAATTGGCTTTAAAACACTATTCATTTATTAAAATCACTATTCATCATCCTTAGCCCCCTTGGGCTAACCAAGCCATTTTCTATGCTTAATTATAGGTCCTCATGTGACCTCCATCCTAACTCAACTAAGGTTGAATTATCCACCATGGTCAAAAAGCACTTTATGGGCAAAAAGTCAACTAATTTAGTCAAAACGTGCTTTGTGGCTAATCCTATGGTTAATTAGGCTAATCAGGATTAATTCTAACCCTCCACCTCACCTAGTCTACTTTGAATAGCCTAGCCATTCCACTTCACCTAGCCTAGCCTTACCACCTCTCATCCAAATATTTCCTCCATCTCACACTCTCTCGAGAAATAAGTGAGAATTGGATACTTTTGCACCAAAAAGGCAAATTCAAATTTGGAGATATTTCGAAAAAGGTTTCAACAAATACCATTTGGAGACTTTCCTCCAAATCATCATGACTTGTATATGGGTGAGGGATTCTCTCACTCAGTCTCATTTATGAACTAGGATACCTCAAGGGAAACATCTTAGGTGGACACATCACCCCACACACCTCACAAGGAACACCTCATGGGACATCTCAACCTCTCCCCTAGCCTTGGCCAAGTCTATAAGTAGAAGGCCATTTTAACCATTTTAGATATTTCAACTTTAGCTTACATAAACTCTGCTAAAATCATTCCAATATCATAGCATCCATCATACATCCATCACATCCACATAGAAATAGGATTTTTATCATACTCATGGTATTCCTTGTGATATAGACAAGTTGTTGACATCAAAATGTGACTTTAGAAGATGACCCATCGAAAAATCAAAGGAATAGGAGCATCAGCATCATTTAGATGAAATATACTAGAGATTCAAGTTTTCACAACCCCGTGTGAACCTCCAGGCTCAACCAAGTTTGTACTCACCCTAGCAATCCTCTGCTACAACAAAACAAAGATTACAAAATATGTAAGTATGGCTTAGTTTAGGGTTTTACATCATTTTATGCATTTTTCTTCATGCTTTAATCTTATTTAAAGAGTCTTTTTGTCTTCATAAACATGGGGTTTGACCGAGGCAAACCCCTAAATGTTCTAACTAGATTTTGTAGGCCCAACAAGTACAAAGAACACATTGAACTAGCAGTGGCCCACAAGAAAGAAGCCCACCTGTATTGAGGAACATCAAGAAGACATATCCTAATGCATTTGAACACATCTAAAAGGGTTTTCTTTGGGAATACCCAATTGTAGCCTTTAGGGAAAGAGTTATAAAAGGATTTTACTTTGTAACCCCCTTTTATTTCAATAACAAAAGCAATAAGATTCTATAATTTTGAATGATGTTTGTAGTGCCTTTTTGAATTGTTTCATTCTAGCACATCGGGTGGGACACCCACCAAGCACTATCTTAATTGCTATCTAACACATCATGTGGATTAATTTTTTTTGGTAGGTAGTTCCAGATTTGAAGAATCCCATACCTAACGCCCTGAGAGATAGTTTAGGCCTCATCACAAAAGGTTATTGGTGCACCAAAAAGATTTTAAGGTTTAGAGAGTACACACTTAGGCATGTGAACTTTACAATCTACCTCAAAATTTATCCCTTAAGCATAGGTATAGGTTTCAAACACCCCATCAACTGGCAAGGTAAGTCATGAGAGTTTAAAAGCATCATGTTCTCAAGGATCATGTGCCACCATACCTAAACCCCAAACCGCCTCTCACCATGGTGTATGCAAGGTGAAATTATTCCTTGTATTTTTGTGTGGCACCTAGTTAGTTTTTCAAATTCTTAGTATTTGTTTATTTTAGGTGTAAGCTTTATATCTTTTTATTTTGTGATATTTTTGTTAGAAAGTTGACTTTTGGTTATTTTTTGTACAGGAAATTGTGCCAAGACCACTTAAAAACTGAAATTCATTCACCAGAATCACAGACCAAGTCGACCCAACTCATAGTGCCAATTTCGCATACCCCCATGTGAACTTCCAGCAGAAGACAGGTTTGCACCTAGGGGTGTAAACTTACCAAACTAGCACAACCTTTCTCCATAAAGGTAAATACGGGATTATGCAACTACCTGAATGTAGGTATCTTGCTAGTATTTTATTGATTTCTAAGGTTTTAAGATCACATCATCATTTGGGTTAAAATTTACTTGTTTGCATGTGCTTTTGTCATTTTAGTTAGTGTTCACAAGTTTTTCTAGTCTAGATTTTCCTTCCACAACCATTTCATTCTAGTTTTTTGTTTTCCAAAAGCATTAGATTAACCTGATTTCATGAGGGTGCATTTTAGTCTAGATTTGTTTTCAAAAGCATTTTCATTCAGTCCTTATTTCAAAGCCCTAGATTTATTTGGTTTGGTGAGGAAGTCCTTAGGCTAGATTTATTTCAAAACTTCCTTGGTATCTTTATATGCATTATCATTTTGTCTATGGTAGTTATTTGGGAAAGGAGGAGCTTATTGGTTTTGTTTATTCATTTTTTGTCCAAACATTAATGTCATATTGTTCATACTAGCTATTGGTTTAGTCAAACATGCTTGTAATCCTTGGTTGCTTGCATTGGGGTTTCCCATTTCCTATTGTGTGAGATTTTCTTGGGATGAGTTAGGTGAGTTGGAAGGAACCATGGGATTAATATCAGGATGGTCGAGGTTAAAATTGTTAATGTGTAAAGGAGAGTTATATTGTGTACCTTTATTTTGTGGTATTCTTGATGACTCCTAGGGTCCTTTGTTTGGATTATTTGTGCTATACAATATTTTATGTGGCACTTTATTCCACTTGCCACTCATGCATTTGCTATCTGCAAAGAATTTGGTACTAGGAAAATTTCTAAATAGTTTTTGTTTATAACTGCCAAATTAATGGGTTATATAAAAAATATATTATTTTTCTTTTGAACTCACTCCAATTGTGAAATGAATATAGTTTGGGTCTCTTATTCCAATGACTATATGGCTCAATGACTAGTTGGTATTTTGAAATACAATGGTTATATGGGTCAAGGATATTCCAACGGCTAGTAAGCTCATGGCTAGTTGGTTTTTTGAAATCCAATGGTTATATGGCTCACAACTATATGAACATTTTTTTAAATATTTTTATGATGAGACTACCCTTTTTGACTGATGGTACACAAGGTGGATCGAATGGTGAAGACCCAACACTAGACCCAACTGAATACGATAAGATACATTTGTGAAGACCACAACACTAGAACATGATTATTAATAAGGCGTTGGACGCGGAAAGACCCACGATTGATTCTCAGTGGTGATTTTTGAGCATGGTTTTCTTGGGCACTGAAGGAAGTAGCGCATGATCATTTTGGGCTTAGGCACCAAAAGGAAGGGTAAAGAGCACATGGTGCTCTTTGCTCCTAAAGCAAGCACCTAGCACACGTGGTATCCAAGGCCACAACTAGGGTGCATGGGAGGCAACATCTTGAGTTCGAGTCTCACCAAGGCAAAGGTAATAAATTTTTAATATATTTTGTGATGCCTAAGATTTTGACATAAGGTCCTAGGGAGTTAAAAGGGGTAGATAAAAAGTATTCCTAATTGGTCATTATTTTGGTTAATTGGAGGAATGAGGAGTTAGATTTATTTTTAATAGTCTTTTTGACATATTGGATTATTGGAGAAATAAGTGGATTAAAGTGTTGGTTAAATTCTGAGAGGACTTCTTGCCAATGATTTATTTTGAGAAGGTGATTGTATAGACATTGTTTATGGTTTTGGATATTATTTTGAGTTAGAGTTGATAAGATGTATCAAAGAAATTATTTTTGTGCATGTTATGATGAGTGTTATTTTAAAGGGAGAAATAAGGCATAAGTTGAGTTGTGATTGTTTTATGTCCAAGGAATAATTTTGAGAAAGTATTGAAGTGATATTGTTGTGTTTAACCATTGAAATTGAAAAGAAGAAAATTTTGATTAAGATAGGTTTTCCAAAGGCACTTCTACATCCAACAAAGGGTATGCGCATATTATTCCTAGTGAGTTATTGTTGAAAGTTGTGTATGAAAAGTTGGAGTGAAAAGGATTGTTTGGTTTACATTGTTGAGAGTGGTTTTTGAATTAATGCTTCAAGGTTTTCTAGAATTAAGAGTTGTTAATAAAACCTTGTTTATAAGAATTGATGTTGAAGTGAATGATTGAGTGAAGAACTAGAACTAGGGTTTGAAAAGAACATGAGTATCATTATTATGTGAGATTGGTTGATAAGTAATTTTTGGAAATTTTTTGAGTGAGTATTCATATCCTTGGACTAGGGTTTGTGAGCAAGGATCATTTCATTGAGTGATTGGTTGAGTAGAGTTGGATGAGCCTAGTCAAGTGAATATGTGAAGTGATTTTTCAAGTTCTATAATGCAAATTATTCTATATTTTGAATTGTTTTAAGAAAGAGTTTTAGTATTGATGAATTTGAAGCATATTGAGTCTATAACAATTCTCTATATGTTTCTAAGAGAGTGATTGAAAGTGATTGAGTATTGAGGTGAATTTGAAGTATATTGAGTCTGTAACGATTCTCTATATGTTTCTAAGAGAGTGATTAAAAGTGTTTGAGCATTGTGATGAGTGTAGAGCATATTGAGTCTCTAAAAATTTTCTTTATGTTTCTATGAGATTAGACAAGTTCTAGTGTGGACTTGTTGAGTAGATTTGAGGCAAGTATTTGAGAAGACTTGTGAATAGAGTTGATTGATTGATTTGTTCAAACCTTGAGTTAAGGTTTGGGGTAGATCCAACAGAGTTGATTTGATATTAAGTCAAGCATTGAGTTAAGGCTTGAGAATAGATATTGAGGATATATTTGTGCTATACTAAAGGACTGTGTTTAGTAGGATAGATTTTGGTGTAGATTTGAGGATAGTTTTGTGCTAGACTAGATATAGAGGCAGTGCAAATTTGTGCTAGACAAAAATACTATGTTTAGTATAGATTTGAGATAGAGCTTTGAAGGTAACAAAGTATAGAATATGACAGTCTCCAGTGGATAGAGATCCATTAGCCAAGGTAGAGAAAGTAGTTCTTCTAGAAGATCACTAGCCAGAGCTAAGGAGAAAGGAGTTCTCCTGTGGATAGAGATACACAAACTTGATTAGGGTATTGGTGTCTCTTTTGGATAGAGATCCATAAACATTGTAATAGGGAAAGGGTTCCCAAGAGATTGATTGAGAAAATTTTAGTCTAATAATTTCTCTGTGGAGTAGCCCACATTGGATGAACCACGTAAATTTGGTGTCTCTATTGTGTGTGGTGATTTTTGTATTAATTTTATTACCACTATTGATATTTTTATCTATACATTGCATAATATTGATTGGGAAAGAAAATTAAAAAGTGGTCTTATACTGTTCACCCTCCCTCTTAGTATAAGCTTGTGTTCTTCATTCTAGAGGATCACCATCCAGAGTAGAGGAGACAGAGTTCTCCTATGGATTAGTATCCATGAAATTGATTATGGGATTAGTGTCTCCTTTGGAAAGAGTTCCTTAAACATTGTAATATGGAAGGATTCTCAAGAGATTTGTTGAGAAAATTTTAGTGAAATATTTTCTTCGTGGAGTAGCCCACATTGGGTGAACTACATTAAATTGGTATCTCTATTGTGTGTGATTATTTGTGAATTGCTTTGATTATTGTTGTTGATATTGCCATTGATATATTGAATAATATTATTTGGGAAAGAAAAGTAAAAAGTTGTCTTATACTGTTCACTCCCCATATTATTATAATCTTATTTTCCTCAATTGGTATCAGAGCGGGTTCCTTCGAAAGAGTTTATCACCTTGAAGGAAAAGCTTACAGGAACACAAATGGATTCTCATAGTGGATCTTTAGGGAATAATGCACCATTGCTTTATGGGAACAATTATGCATTTGGAGTGTGAGAATGAAGATTTTACTAATGGCACTATGAAATGATATATGACAAGCAATTGAGTATGGGTACATACTACCAGCTACTCCACATATAGATAAATATGGTAAGCTCCTACAATTGAATAATTCAAAGGCAATGAATGGAATATTAAATGGTTTGCATGAAATAGAGTTTGTAAAATTTATGTATTGCACATCAACAAAAGATATTTGGGATAATCTAAAAAATATATATGAAGGGACAAAAAGGTCAAGATGGTAAAATTGCAAAATCACAAGAAAACATTTGAAGACCTAAAAATGAAGGATGAGAAAAAAATTGCTACATACCTACTTCGTGTGGATGAGATTGTTAACTCCATGTAATGACTTGGGTTTAAATTTGAAGAAATAGATGTTTTTCAAAATGTTTTAAGGTCACTCCCTAAGAGGTATAGTGAAAATATTTTAGCCATAGAAGAGTAAAAAAATATTGAAATTTTGACAAGGGATGAGTTACATGGAATTCTCACAGATTTTGAGATGAGAATAAAAGAGGAGTCTATTCTCTAGAAATAAACAACCTCCAAAGTTACAAATAAGATAAAGGGTAAGAATTCAGATTCAAGTAATGAGTTATCTAGTGATGAAGAAGCAAACTATGGTAGAAGGAACAAGGACACAAGAAAGTATAAAGGTACAAAATCAGTTAAGCATTTCAAATGTGGTAGATATGGTCACTATACATCTAATTATACAGAAGTTGGAAATAGTAGTGATGATGATAAATAGGATCATAAGAACAATTTTTATGCAAGGAAAGAAGTTTTTTCCAAAAGCATAAGAAGAGTTTTTATGCATATAAGGTAGGAAAGAGTTCAAGTGATAGTGATGAAAGGTCTTCAGATAATGAAGAAGAAGAAATTATATTTCTAATAGTAGAAAAGGAAAATGTTAGAAAAAGGACACCAATAATTCTCAAGTATTTTAGGTGTGGTAACTTTGGTCATCTTGAAGATAAATGCACAAGGAATGGTTTTAGTTTTAGTGAATATGAATATGAAGATGCTCCTGAAGGTCTAGAAGAAGAAAGTCTTGTTATGGCAATAGAATAAGGAAGTAATTATAGTGGAAATAAATTAGAAAAGAATTAAGATGATCTTGATGATAAAAATATAGATGAAGAATAAAAACCAGAGGAAGGAGAAGTTGATCTTGAGGGTGAGTTTATTTTAGATCTTAAGAAATTAAGGAAGGTAAGAAAGCAGAAATCGAAACTCAAGCTTCAATTTCAAGAATGTGATGAAGAGAAAGGAAAGCTTATATAAGATCTAACCAAATCAATAGCTAAGACAAGGAGATTTAAAGAGAAGTTAGAGGCAAATATTTTAGAATGTGAAAGGTTAGAGCATGAAGTAGTTTCACTAAGAAAGAAAGTAAAAGAGTCTAAATATAAGCTACACTAGTTTGGAATAAGCTCAAATAACTTGGATAATATTATCAAGGTGCAAAGATCTTCATAAAACAAGACAAGAATTGGTTTTGAAGAATAATATAGAGGATGAGGAGAGGAGTCAACCCAATTCAAATATTTGACCCACATTAGTATATTGATTATATTAGCATAGTTATTTTCCTAGGGATGGAGTGTAAACTTATGTAAAGAAAAATGTGATGATATAGGCTTATTGTAATCAAATAACTTAGTATAAAAGGTAGTTCCAATCATATATTGGGCTTGAGAATCTATTACTTGTTTGTCCAGAATCATCATGGCTGCTTTGAGCTGAAATACTTTACTAGTATTCTTTGAAGCAATCCTAAATATAACTCAATTTGCATGGTCCTTCACTATTCTCACCTTTTAATCATATGCCATCACCAACCAGGATAAAAGGTTAGAAGAGTAATAGACCTTAGGGTATATTAATCTTCCTAGGTTGCATATCCATTTGTTTTTGTATGGTCTAGGGCTATGTTGAGCCATGTACATTCTTTTGAAGAGACCTTTTAGCAAGGTAGTATGGAATTGGTAATCTTCTTCAGTTGGATGGAAACTAAAAATAGTAGTCTACTCTACTTCCCATTTTTGGTCATTTGTGTACTATTTATTTGGGCATATTAAATTGGAAAACTCATTCACTTATCTATTAGAAGATTTGCCCTATATCTTTTGAAATGGCAATGCATCAATTAGGCTTTCAATTTTTACCATGATGGTGGGAACTCTGGAAGCAACACTTGATGAAGTCATTTCACTCATTGAGCTTTTAGATTTAAAATGGTCTTTGCAATAAATAGTGATTCTAACAAATCTATATACTCATGGTGTGACTATAAATGGCAAGCCATATGAGAATTTATATTGTTTTTGAGATATTTCTTTGCATGCTCTATAAGTAAATCCCTAACCACTCTCTTTATTTTTTGCCATCCAACAATTGCCACATTGCTTTCTATAATGATATTAACTATAGTGAAACTATATTTTTATGATTGGTTTTTGTAATTGGTTGTTGATCTATACACTTGTTTGAATCCAGTCCTCCTATTGAATCTTAGCTATTTTAAGGCATGTGCCTAATAAAATATAAGAAATATACATACTCCTTTTCATACTTTGGCCTATGTGCCCTTAATTCTTATTTACCAATCTTTGTCTAAGTCATCAACACTTATTTTATAACATGTTCCAATTAGTTAGCCATTTTAATTTTCTTGAAGGCTAAACATATCCAAAGCCATTGTTTTTATTAAGGTTGTTCAGGTGTCTCCCATAAAATCCTATTTGGCACCGTGGTACAACTTTTTTGCCTATATTTGAGAAAGAATCTAGACAAAATTAGTTAAATAATTTCAAAAAATGAACTTACAATTGTTTAATGGAGGTACAAGTATTTTTTCTATTTATTTTAGCCAATCAAATGTCAGCACTTAGGCTTTGATGATGAAATAAGGGTCATCTACTTCACTTCTAGTGATGTGTTCTGGGTCATTCATTTTTGGGTCAATGGTGTTGAGGCACCCAACTTTCGATGAGCAAATCTAGTGGTGCCATGTGCCATAATTTTATTTTAACACTTTAGGTGTGTATGGCAAAAGTACTCAATTTTTAATAAAAGGGGGCACATAGACATAAGGGACTTTAGAATGTAGGAAAATATGATAATTCTCATAAGGGGGATCCTATAAAAATTATAAACAATAATAATTTCTTAGGGTGAACTCAATAATATGGCTATAAAATTAAAGCAAGCAAAGGGAGAATTAAGTGTATGTGTTTTTTTATCCTTAAAGAAAAAAGAATTTTAGGAGTTAAGGTGAATGATAAGGTTACCATGGGGGAGGACTTATGCAAATGGATGATTTAATATTGTTACAATGAAAAACCTTGAACCTTGAAATAGAAATTCAATAATGAAGGATGTATTTATGAAATACTAAGGCTTATGGGGGCCTTAATACTTAGGAATTTGGATATTATAACATGATTATTATGCTTTAGATGAATAATTATAACTTACCATGATAGCCCAGGTGCCTTAGTGATACAAGTCCATTATATTTATCTTTCACTAATTATATGTTGATGCTTGTTATTTGGTAAGCCAATATAGGTCGTTCACTTCTCTTGTGATAATGTGTTTTAGGTTGTCCATTATTAGACCAACCAGATGTTGGCACCCAAATTTTGGAAAGTGGCTAAGGATCATTCTCTCTTATTCGATGAGATGTTGTGGGTCATCCATTCTCAAACCAATCAAAGCTCAATACCAGACTTTCTAACAAGCAAATATGAGTCATCTACTTTTGTTGTAGTGATGCACTTTAAGCCATCCATCTCGAACCAATTGATTTTTGGAACTCAAATTTTTACACTTGAATCTAGGACATTAATTTATACCAAGATGAATTGGTTTAGGTTTATATTTTTTGGAAAATCTATCTAATGTGGCCATAAAATTAGAATTTGGTATAAGGATTTATCTTGGGTATGAGGCTAAGGTGGAAATTTGGAAAATATGACCTTAGACCTTATAAAAAATAATTTATTTATGGATATAAGGTGCAAGCCTATTACACAAAAATTAAGAAAAAGGGTAGGGGAATTTTGAGTGTATGGGTTACCGATAACCAATGAACATTAGAGGATAGGAAACATTATTTTTGAGGGATTTCATGATCATGAATTTTTAAATGCAAAGGGGGAGGAAGATGTATGAATGACCTAAGAATTAGAAAATTATGACCAATGGGGCTTCAACTTAGGGACTTATGAGGGGGAAATTAGAAACTAAGGGACACCAATGGCTATAGATTTTTTAGAAGTGACCTTAGGGACCATAGGAATTTTTTGTGGGACCAAGAACTTTGGCCTTTTGTAAAAATGAAATGTTGAGGATATTCAAGGGAGAAGATGCTCTTAACAATGATAAAAATTTGCAAAGGACTACTAGACATGACTATAAAAATGAAAAATTTGAAGTATGATAACTATAGACACCCAAAAGTTGCACATTGTCCCTCTCCTCATCGTCACAGTCAATCATTTTGCAAAACCCTGGAAAATTACATAAATTGGCTTTAAAACACTATTCATTTATTAAAAGCACTATTCATCATCCTTAGCCCCCTTGGGCTAACCAAGCCATTTCCTATGCTTAATTATAGGTCCTTGTGTGACCTCCTTCCTAACTCAACTAAGTTTGAATTATCAACTATGGTCAAAAAGCACTTTATGGGCAAAAAGTCAACTAATTTAATCAAAACGTGCTTTGTGGCTAATCCTATGGTTAATTAGTCTAATCATGCTTAATTCTAATCCTCCACCTCACCTAGTCTACTTTGAATAGCCTATCCTTTCCACTTCACCTAGCCTAGCCTTACCACCTCTCACCCAAATATTTCCTCCATCTCACACTCTCTTGGGCAATAAGTGAGAATTGGATACTTTTGCACCAAAAAGGAAAATTCAAATTTGGAGATATTTCCAAAAAAATTTCAACAAATACCATTTGGAGACTTTCCTCCAAGTCATCATGACTTGTATATGGGTGAGGGATTCTCTCACCCAGTCTCATTTATGAACTAGGACACCTCAAGGGAAACATATTAGGTGGACACATCACCACACACACCTCATAAGGAACACCTCATGGGACATCTCAACCTCTCCCCTAGCCTTGGCCATGTCTATAAGTAGAAGGCCATTTTAACCATTTTAGATATTTCAACTTTAGCTTATAGAAACTCTGCTAAAATCATTCCAATCTCATAGCATACGTCATACATCCATCACATCCACATAGCAATAGGGTTTTTATCATACTCATGGTATTCCTCGTGATCTAGAAAAGTTATTGACATAAAAATGTGACTTTAGAATATGACCCATCGAAAAAGCAAAGGAATAGCAGCATCAACATCATTCCGATGAAATATACTAGAGATTCAAGACTGCACAACCTTGTGTGAACTTCCAGGCTCAATCAGGTTTGTACCCACCTGAGAAATCCTCTACTACAACAAAACAAAGATTACAAAATATGTAAGTATGGCTTAGTTTAGGGTTTTACATCATTTTATGCATTTTTCTTCATGCTTTAAGCTTATTTAAAGAGTCTTTTTGTCTTCATAAACATGGGGTTTGACTTAGGCAAACCCCTAAATGTTCTAACTAGATTTTTTAGGCCCAACAAGTACAAAGAACACATTGAACTAGTAGTGGCCCACAAGAAAGAAGCCCACCTTTATTGAGGAACATAATGAAGACATATCCTAATGCCTTTGAACACATCTAGAAGGGTTTTCTTTGGGAATACCCAATTGTAGCCTTTAGGGAAAGAGTTGTAAAAGGATTTTACTTTGTAACCCCATTTTATTTCAATAACAAAAGCAATAATATTCTATAATTTTGAATGTAGTGCCTTTTTGAATGGCTTCATTCTAGCACATCGTGTGGGACACCCACCAAGCACTATCTTAATTGTTATCTAACACATCATGTAGACTAATTTTTTTTGGTAGATTGTGCCAGATTTGAAGAATCCCATACCTAATGCCCTAAGACACAGTTTAGGCCTCATCACAAATGGTTATTGGTGCACCAACAAGCTTTTAAGGTATAGAGAGTACACACTTAGGCATGTGAAATTTACAATCTACCTCAAAATTTATCCCTTAAGCATAGGTATTGATTTCAGACACCCCATCAACTAGCAAGGTAATTCAGGGGAGTTTAAAAGCCTCATGTTCTCAAGGATTGTGTGCCACCATACCTAAACCCCAAACCATCTCTCACCATGGTTTATGCAAGGTGAAATCATTCCTTGTATTTTTGTGCGGCACCTAGTTAGTTTTTCAAATTCTTAGTATTTGTTTATTTTAGGTGTATGCTTTATATCTTTTGATTTTGTGATATTTTTGTTAGAAAGTTGACTTTTGGCTATTTTTTGTACAGGAAATTGTGCCAAGACCACTTAAAAACTGAAATTCATTCACCAGAATCACAGACCAAGTTGACCTAGCTCATAGTGCCAATTTCGCATGCCCCATGTGAACTTCTAGTAGAAGACAGGTTTACCAAACTAGCACAACCTTGGTCCATAGATGTAAATAAGGGATTATGCAACTACATGAATGCATGTATCTTGCTAGTATTTTATCGATTTCTAAGGTTTTAAGATCACATCATCACTTGGGTTAAAATTTACTTGTTTGCATGTGCTTTTGTCATTTTAGTTAGTGTTCACAAGTTTTTCTAGTCTAGATTTTCCTTCCACAACCATTTCATTCTAGTTTTTTGTTTTCCAAAAGCATTAGATTAACCTAATTTCATGAGGTGCATTTTAGTCTAGATTTGTTTTCAAAAGCATTTTCATTCAGTCCTTATTTCAAAGCCCTAGATTTATTTGGTTTTGTGAGGAAGTCCTTAGGCTAGATTTATTTCAAAACTTCCTTGGTATCTTTATCTGCATTATCATTTTGTCTATGGTAGTTATTTGGGAAAGGAGGAGCTTATTGGTTTTGTTTATTCATTTTTTGTCCAAACATTAATGTCAATTGTTCATACTAGATATTGGTTTAGTCAAACATGCTTGTAATCCTTGGTTGCTTGTATTGGGGTTTCCCATTTCCTATTGTGTGAGATTTTCTTGGGATGGGTTAGGTGAGTTGGAAGGAACCATGGAATTAATAGCAGGATGGTCGAGGTTAAAATTTTTAATGTGTAAAGGAGAGTTATATTGTGTACCTTTATTTTGTGGTCTTCCTGGTGACTCCTAGGGTCCTTCGTTTGGATTATTTGTGCTATACAATATTTTATTTGGCCCTTTATTCCACCTTCCACTCATGCATTTGCTATCTACCAAGAATTTTGTACTAGGAAAATTTCTAAATAGTTTTTGTTTATAACTGCCAAATTAATGGGTTATATAAAAAAATGTTATTTTTCATTTGAAATCACTCTAATTGTGAAATGAATATAGTTTGGGTCTCTTATTCCAATGACTATATGGCTCAATGACTAGTTGGTATTTTGAAATCCAATGGTTATATGGCTCAAGGATATTCCAACGGCTAGCTAGCTCATGGCTAGTTGGTTTTTTGAAATCCAATGGTTATATGGCTCATGACTATATAAACATTTTATTTAATATTTCTATGATGAGACTACCCTTTTTGACTGATGGTACACAAGGTGGATCGAATGGTGAAGACCCAACACTAGACCCAAATGAATACGATAAGCTACATTTGTGAAGACCACAACACTAGAACATGATTCTTAATAATTTTAATCAATGAGATGACCATTTTATTGATGGGATCAAGGTAGACCAGGTGGAAGACCACAACCACTAGATTGATGGAATATGTTATGAAGTACGACATGTTATTTAAGAAAATACATGACAAATTTGGATCACCCTATGGATCCATATGAGACTAGAACATGACATAGGAGGGGAATAGGCCATGAAACAACACGAGAAGAGACCAACCAATCAAAAAGTGAATAGACTATGACATGGATTGAAAAAAAACTAGAGTGTTGAGAGGAGAGGATGAACGAGGAATCAATGTGGATCGAGAAGGAATGGGAAGAATGGTGGATAGGGTATGCATGGAATTGGAGAGATTATGTGGTCAAGGCAATGATACTAGGTGTGTGTGAATTTCAATATAAGGTCTTGTTTTTAATTTATACGTTGCATGTGGGATAATATTATTTTTCTTCCTAAATGGTGAACTATGTAAAAACTTTATAAAAATAAAAACTATGATATGTACCTTTTATTGTGAATGCCTGATTCAAACTTTAAAATGACTAGCTGTGTGCTCCAATATTATCCATGGGATACAATTTTTTTTTGATATTTTATCAATGATTTTATTTTGATTTGTAATGACAAAGACACGTCGTTTCTTTAAACTATCCAATTCTTGCGTTACTTTGTGAATTATGATCGGAGTGCTTTCTTTCAACACCTGGAATTTTGGATGAGGTGCCTTCAATAGAATACACTTGCTAATGTCCTTCATACCTTCAATTAATATTTCTAATATTTCTTTCTTGATTTAATAGTATATGCATGATAGTGCCCTTTATAGCTTCAATTAATATTTGCTCTCATTCATACATGATTATTAAACATCAATGGGCCTTATTTTAACTTGATACAACTTCTGTTTGGAGGCAGATTATGTGTATAACCAGCTAATTTGTACACACATTATGAATTGGAGGGATTAGCTTTTCCATAAATGGAGGTGATAATATTTAGGGTTTTGAATATCTTATATCCCTATTAATCCTTGTATAATTAATAATTCACTGCTACGTTCATATGTATGGAACGATGCAATGCTACTACAGGTTTTATTGAATTTTTTTTTAGATCTTCTTCTTATGCAAACTAAATTCCATGAGCTCACATTCAAGCTGATCCAATGGTAATTCCAAATATGGTAGTACTTCTATGAAATAACCCCAATTTGAGTTCAAAAAAATTGAATGAATTTGGGATGAAATAATGGCTCTTCTTCACTAACTTGATTTCCACTTTGCCAAGAAGGTTTCTCTAATACCACTTGAAGCCAAAAAATTGCTAAATGAATGCAATGAAGTAGATTGAATAAAACAAAATTATATTTACCACTTTAGGAGGGCTAAGTCCTTTGCCACTAAGGAGGGCTTAGTCCTTGTGAATACGCAAATTAATTCAAGATGGTAAGATGATTAATTGTGAATCAACCTACAACTATTAATAATTATTAAATCAATGACATTTGGAAATATAGCCGACTTGGCTATATTAGTGTTGTAACATGGATCCCCTCCTCAGAAATCTTTGTCCTCAAAGCTATAATTGACTAAAATATACTTTATGCTTCCCATTTAGCATCTTCTACCAGTAGGTCCTACCATTTCATTAAAAATTCTTTGATGTGATGGGATTGAAGAATATGTGATCTGCTTTACAATATTGTTTTTAGCTGGAGATATATATGTCCTTCATAAAGTATTGGAAGTTCTAATTAAGAGTGTACTTGTATCGCTCCAAATTTTTTGCACCCTTACCTTCAGGCTATAGGATCCGTGCCCGGAAGGAGGATGGGAAAAGGATGTCGCGGTACCTCGGACTGAGAGGACTTGCGAAGGTCCCGCCTCTCAAGGGAGGTGTATTTTGATGATTTTTCGATGGATGGTGGGTTCACCAGGAAACATTTAATGGCGGTTTCCACGCCTAGGTTTGGAATGTGTTTTTATGTGTTCGTTTTTAGCCTTAAGCATTCATATCCTAGGTTTGGCCAAATGAATCTAAATTAATCTATATGAAAGTGCAGATTTAATGAATACAAAAAGCAGAATTAAGACAAAAAAAGAGAAATTACAGAATATTAAAAGCAGAATACCTGATCCGGATGTCTGATGGAGATTCTGATGTTTGAAGCAGTCAGGATCGCCTCTAATTTGACAAGATCGTCTGAGATCAGACAAGATCGTCTGAGATCTGACGAATTCGTCGGGAGACCTGCAAACAAAAAAATAGATGCAAAATACAGAGAATGCGACTATGATGACAGAGGGAAACAACACAAAATAACAATATGAATACTAAACAATAGTTATGAATAGAAATTCAAACAAATTATGATATTCTAATGACAAATTATGATCTTATCATGCAACTTAAGCTATATGGGTGAACTCCAAATGCAAAATAGTAAGAAATAAGGATAAAACTAACTAAAATGCAGAATAAAACAGCAAAAGGAATAAGAGAAAGCGCAAACTCTGGGCACTGATTGCCCCCAATGCAGATTGCAGTCAAAATCGTCTGGAAGCAATGAAATCGTCTCGAATTGCGACAGGATCGTCCGAGATTTGAACGAGATCATCTGCGATGATCTGAGCTTGCTCCGGCTGAAAATCAATGAGGTCCCTGCAAGAAAACTTCAAAATAACAAATGCAAAATGATGCTCTAGGTATTCTAATGCACGCAAAATCAAGTTAAAGGGAAATTCAGCCAGGGGTTGGGAAGGGAAGGTCCTAAGGATTAAATAGGCTTAGGGGAGTAGTTAGGAGGTTGGAGATCATCCCTATTTGGGAGATCTCCAATGGGGGAGGGTCTCTAACGGCGCAGACACGCTTCTGCCCGGATTAGAGACCCGTTGGAACAGAAGCTAATTGTGCAAAATCAGTTTTGCGACAAGATCGTCTGGACGTCCTAGCCCAGACGAAATCGTCAGATCCAGGGCGATATCGTCTGATCGGCGACGATATCGTCAAACGGTCAAAACAACCTCTAAAAATGGCACGAAAAAGGGGGAAACGGATTACCCGACGGTTAACGGGCGGTTTGGGAGGTTAAAATTTGAATTTAAATTATTTACTAGGATGAATGTAATTATTACAATTTCACTGCGCCAATTTTAGGGTGCTACATTTTGCCCCCTCTTTAGCGAATTTTTCGAAGAAAATGCGTTAAAGATGAGTTCTTCTCGATCTACGAGAAAGCAAAAATTATTCCCATTTTTAGGCGACGATTCTTGGTCGAATCGTACGACAACTTACTATGGTGCCCCCTCCGTGTTTTTACCCAAATCGAACGTTTGAGGTAAAAACGCGGAAAAGCAAAATTATTTTTGAATTATTTTTGAATAAAATTAAGAAAAATAGGGTAAAACCCTAATTCATTTTTACTGTTCATTTTTACTGGTTTTAGAGCTCTGGAAGCAAAAATGGTGGAGACGACGCACAGATCAACAGAGGTCCGACGCGGTCTACGGGTAAGAGTCTAGACTTAACTTAGAATGCTTTAATTTGATTTTACATGCTTTTTAGGTAAATTTTAATCAATTTTTGAGCATCGCGGCCGTTTTTGGGCCGTCGACGTCGGGACGAAATCGTCCCGATTTCGACGAAATCGTCTCAATTTCGCCAATTTCGTCCAAGGGCGAAATCGGCGAAAGGGGGACGATTTCGTCAAATTAGGGACGATTTCGACCTGCGAAATCGGAGACGATTATGCTCAAATTTGGGACGATATCGTCCAATAGTGGACGATATCATCAATTGCATAAAATTGAACTTATTTTACTTGCATTTTTAAATACTTGAATTGTTATTAATGATTGTTTGTTGTTTTGTTGTTTATGTTGCAGAGAGGTTTGCTAAAAAGTAGGGAATGGAAGTATGGAGGTTTGAGAGATGACTTGGCCGCTCTTACATAGGCAGAGCGGGATCAGTTGGCACAGGTCAGCTTACAGCATGTGGCAGAGATGCCACAAGTGTCTACAGATATGGGGCTACTAACAACCCTAGCAGAGAGATGGTATCCGGGTTCTTCCTATTTTTGGCTACCTACAGGGAGATGACTCCCACTCTGGAGGATGTATGGAGGATTCTGAGAATCCCCATACAAGGACGGTTGATCACTCCTACGGCCAATCAGGGCCATGCTATGGGACGATTGTGTGGTGACCCGAGCTTCACCCTGGAGAAGGGCGGAGTTAACATCGAGGCACTGCGTCAGATGCCTGGGGCATCTAGACTCACACGGGTTCTAGCTGGAGTAGTTGGTGGACTTTTGCTGTGCCACCAGAGCGGGTGCAGGGTGCCATGGATGCTCGCAGATGTGATCTACGACATGCGAGACCATGGCTACAGGTTCTCTTGGGGCAGTTTTGTACTATGCCGGTTGTACAGGATCCTATATGGGGTCGTGTACAAGGGCGACCGATGTCTGGTGATGACATCGCTCCTACAGGTTTGGTGTTGGGAGCACATTGCAGTGCGGAGGCCGATAGGGCTTCCTCTATAGGGATTGATGGGGAGAGGCCTCGAGTTTTCTACTGGTGGCTCCGGAGAGGGTCACAATGGCGGATCGACCTTTCGATGTCTCAGAGACTACTAGATGACCTAGTCCCAGACTAGATCACCTGGAGGCCATGGCGAGAGCACCCAGGGTGGGCCGAGGATGGACAGGAGCTAGCTCACGTTAGGCGAGTGTGCTGGCTACGGATGGAGAGGGGAGAGGTGGAGCTCCATCGCTATGACCGAGTTTTGCGATAGTTCGGTCTGCAGCAGGGATCCCATCTCTCAGGGATTATGAGTTTTCTTGGACTATCCGGGATAACACTACAGTGAGCGGGGCTCCAGACATGCAGTGCTTTTGGAGTCAGGACTCGGATGATGCCCCCATTCAGCTAGTGGATGGGGACGACGTAGGGGTAGCCGATGGCTATGATGCCTGGTACGTAGGCATCCGCCCTCCTCGGATGACGAGGGCTCAGGGTCCGATACACGTAGTTGTGCGTCGGATAGGGAGGCGATGCCAAGCGGCTATGGAGGCGGCCCAGGGTCATGACGGGAGAGAGCTGAGGAGGCCACATGCACAGGAGAGGCCACGATAGAGGGAGAGGAGGGAGGCGAGACCCCCTTCTCCATAGAGAGAGAGGCCACCATCGCTCGATAAGGGCAAGGGTGTTGACACAGGGGAGAGTAGCGAGACAGCTACTCTTCGAGCGAAGAGAGATCATCTTCGAGCATAGGTGCAGACATTGCAGGACGAGGCTGCACGCCATCGAGCTGAGGTTACCCAGCTCAGAGACGAGATTGCACGCCTCAGGGCACGGGGTGGAGGAGCGAGCACACAGGAGTTGGCACGGTCGATTGCTCAGATTACGTTCTACCAGGGCATCTACTTCCAGATGGTGCCAGAGGATTAGAGGGTATAGCTGCCAGCCAACATTGCTGACCCTATCAGGATTGGGTCCTCGAGGACTTCATCTCGATCGAGGACTAGGACTCACGGTACTACTCATACTGCGATGGGGCCACCTCGTCCACCTCGGGGCGGGGGAGGAGATGAGGCTGAGAGCTCGAGGGGCTCTCGAGGCTAGAGGACTGCATTACACTGTACGATTGATATGTAGGTTTATTATTTTTGATAGAGGATTGAGTATGCCGAGGTACAGATTGTGGCATACCGATCCAGTTTTGATGATGTATATATACTTTTGATATATATATGAGATGAGATAGTTTTGATCATATGACTTGTGTTATGTGTATGTTTATGATGCTTTTATGTTTGATTGATTAATTTGATGATTGGATTGAGGATTCATGAAATTATGTCATTTTGAAAATTTATAATTTTGATGTCATGCTGTAATATTTTAAATGAAATAATCTGATGTAACAAATTGGTTGTTTGTAATGTGATGTGATAAAAAATAAAAAGAGACTTCTAACAATAATTTCAAAGGACATTGTCGCTATTATAGACCATTTCATGGAGTCGCTGCTCACTCGGTCGTCAAGCTAATCCCAGTTATAGAAATATTGTTAAAAGTAAAAGAGTGCTTAAGAGACTGTCTTAAGACTTTGGTGCAATGGTGCAAATGATGATGATGATGGTTTGTTTTTCAGATTTTCATAAAAAATAGTATGCATGAAATAATGTTAAAATGATTTTGCTAGGCATAAATTCCTAAGTGTGATAAATTTTTTGGATAATTCCTTAGGAATTATACCATCTTTGCAAAATTTGAAGGTTGACATAATGACATGAAATAATGAAAATGTGCATGCTTAAAAGCATAATTTGTGTAACATAATGAATTAAGTCATATGGTTTTCATGATTTTTAAATAAATGGGGAATAAAAATTGTTACAATGATTTGCGCTAGGCATAGAATATGTAGGTATAGACTTATACCATCATCGCGAAAATCAAAAAAAAAGATAGTTTTATTGCATGGTTGATTTTGTAATAAATAGAAAATATGAAGATGAGGACTTGCGCTAGGCATAAAATTCCAATTTTGGTTTTGGAACTATACCATCGTCGCGAAAGTCAAACATATATATATATATGTTTTGATTGTATATTTTTGAAAGAAATTTTTGATTTTTCTATTATATAGTTGTCTTTATGGTAAACAACTGTACTTGAATTATTCCAAACAAGTTGCAAAAATAATATTTCAAAGTATTTTGAAGACAAAAGTTAGATTTATAAGGAATCCCATGTGCATATGTGAATTCATTTCCGATCTTGATTTATCATAATGATACACAAAATCTCTCAAATACAAATGTGTGTGCAATTGCTTTGTGCATTTACCAGTTTTGAGCAAGATAATATGATACAAGTGATTTGAAGAAACCAAATAAGTGTTCATTAACCATGATGTAGATGCATATAACCATACTAGACTACTATGTAGGTCGGATTATCAAGAGCTAGCTAATCCATAAGCGAACATAGGTCTGTACAAAAGAAGGTCGCTAATGTGACGGACATATCACCACGCTAGGAGTTACCCAAGGCCAAGCGGGTTGGGCACAAACCACTTATTATGGGGCTTACCTCACAGTTTTCGAATAATTGAGAATTCCAAGGATTCAAGCTCATCAACCCTTCTTTTCTTTTCAAAGGGTAGGGAAAGGGATTTTATTGCTTTCTTGCTTTCTTCTTTCTTTTGCTTTTCTTTTGAACTTTGCTTCTTTTTCTTTTTGTATTTTTTTTGCTTGATTTTTGAGATAGTGCTTGAAATATTGTTGTAATGATATAAAATAACATTTTTCTTTTCTCTTTTTTCTTGAACTTTTCTTTTCTTCTTCTTTGCTAGGGATACTTGCTCGGATTAGCTGTAGAGCAAGGGATTTTTATTCTGGGTAGGGGTGAGCTTGTCCTTTTGCCAATTCTCAAAGATTCTAGACCATGTGCATGATAGGATAGCAGGGGAAACTTTTCGCTCAAGAAATCACGTCTACTATGTAGCAAAACATGGAAATTACAAATATAATCATTTTATTGTGAAAAGATGTGCTTGGTTTAAGTAAATAACAAGATCAATTCTCTATGCTCAAACTTTATTTAATTGAATTTTGTGGACTTTGATATAAGAGAGATTAGTAATCATGTGAGATAAAATCAAGATATTTATTTTTGTGAGTGTGCAAGTGAGGGATTCCAAATAAATGCTAATTTATCAAAAATAATTTGAAACATTAAACTGCAACATTTGTAAGAAAATATATATAAATACTTTTTGAGAAGTTTTGAGAATATTGACTCTCTCTTTCTTCTTTATATTGTTTTGGTTTCGAAAGAGTCAAGCATATTGTTGTTTTTATATTTTTATCATTATTTTGTTTTTTTTTTTTTTGAACAAAAAATTTAACAAGTGCCATAAATAAATGCAACAAATAGTTTTGAAGATTTTGATGATTATGAATGTTTTTGGTGTTTTTGAATTTATAAATTTGAAAGAAATACAAGATAGTGATTTTGAACAAATATATACATGGATGAAATGACCAAATTTATACATAGTAACGTTTAAGATGCAAAATATTCATGGGTTCTTTAAGTTCTTTACCATCTAAGGTAGACAATTTGTATGCTCCTGATTCGAATTTAGCAGTAATAATGTATGGTCCAAGCCAGTTGGGCTCAAATTTGCCTTTAAGGTCCTTAGTTGCATTAGTATTTTTTTGATTTTCTTTTAAAACAAGGTCGTCGATCTCAAAGGATCGATGACGCACTTTTTTAGCATATGATCTTTTAAGCTTGTTTTGGTAGGCACGGAGATGCTCCAAAGCATTGATGCATTTTTCATCTAGGAGTTCCAGCTGACTGAGTCTGCCAGCTCGATATTCATCTCCTACTTCGGTATCTTGAAGTAGCAGAGCCAAAGAAGGAACTTCTAATTCAAAGGGAAAAACTGCTTTAGCACCATAAACCAAAACAAATGGTGAAGTTCCCATGGGGGTTCGAACACTAGTTCGATAGGCCCACAAGGTTGGATATAATTGAATGTGCCAATCCACGGCCAGTTTTATTGACCAATATTTTGAGGATTTTGATTAAGGTTTTGTTAGATGCTTCTGCTTGACCATTACCCCGAGGATAATAGGGAGTGGACCAGCGATGTTGAATCTTATATTTTTGGCATAATTTTTTAACATCTTTATTTTTGAAACAAGTTCCATTATTTGAGATGAGATTTGCAGGAATTCCGAACCTACAAATGATTTGATTAAAAATAAATTTAGAAACTTGTGTGCCGGTGCAGGAAGCTAAAGGCATAGCTTCAACCCACTTCGTGAAATACTCGATGGCGGTTATGATGAACTTGTGTCCATCGGATGACACAGGATTGATTTTGCCAATAATATCTAAGCCCCATTTTGAAAAGGGCCAAGGAGATGAAATAGTCTGCAGCTCTTGTGCAGGCGCATGGACAAGGTCAGCATGTTTTTGACACTTGTCGCAATGGCGCACATACTCATGTGCATCCGTTTCCATGGTAGGCCAAAAGTATCCTATCCGAAGGAGCTTTTTAGCAATGACACTACCACTAAAGTGTCCTCCACAAGATCCATCGTGGGCTTCACTCAAGGCTAATTTAGACTCTTCTAAGTTTAAACATCTTAATAGGATACCTTCAAAAGATCTCCTATATAAAGTATTGCCAATTATTACAAATCGACTTGCTCGTCTACGTAATAACCGATGTTGGTTTCTATTAGAATTGGCAGGGAAAGTCCCATTTTGGAGAAAATCAAATATGTCCGTATACCAAGGTTCAGGAGTAGTTTCATTGATTAGAAACACATCCAAAGGCTCTAAGCATGATTTATTTGAAGCGGGTTCCTGGAGTCGATGAATAATGATAGTGGCATATTCGTCATCTAACTCCAAGGGCAGGAGAGATGCAGTTGCGGCCATAGCATCAGCTGCACGGTTGCTAGTTCGAGGAATAGCTTCCAAGGTAACTTGATCAAATAGGGACATTAATTGTAAAACATAGGCCTTATATGGGTGCATAGTTTATCATCTCTGGTCTGATAAACTTCATTAATTTGGTTTATAACCAGTTGAGAATCACCAAAAACTAAAAGATGTTTAATTTTTAGCGCTAAGGCAGCTCGTAATCCAAGGATTAGAGCTTCATACTCAACAGTATTGTTGGTGCAAGCAAATGTCAATTTGAAGGACAGAGGAATAAGATGTTTTTGTGGGGATATTAAAATAATACCCGCACTAGCCCCACTCATGCATCGGGCTCCATCAAAGTATAAGGACCATTGTTCGGTATGGTCTGCCTCTAATTGAAGGCATTCATCCAGAAACTCGATGATGAGGGGATGGGTAGACTCTAAGGGTGCAACAACTAATTGATCTGCTATGATTTGACCCTTAACAGACTTCTGTCCTATGAATGTGAGATCAAACTCGCTTAGAGCAAGAACCCACTTGGTTGTGCGACCCGATAAATAAGGTCGACTCATGAGATACCTTAAGGGATCGTATTTGGCAATGACATAAGTTTTTTGACTAAGCATATAGTGTCATAATTTTTGCGTAGCAAAAACGATTGCTAGACATAGTTTTTCTAATGCTGTGTAGCGGGTTTCATAACTGATGAAGGTTCGGCTAATATAATAATTAGCACGTTCTCTCTTTTCATCATCAAGCTGAGCTAACATAGCCCCTAAGGCAGAATCTAAAGCTGAAATATATAGGAGGAATGGGCGATCAGGTTTAGGTGGTGAAAGCACAGGTGGATTAAGGAGGTATTGTTTGAGAAGTTCAAAAGCTTCTCTACATTCGTCGTCCCAATTAAAAGGGACATCCTTCTTAAGGAGTTTAAGAAAGGGACCGGTTTTGTCCGCCAGCTTATCGATGAAGCGACGGATAGCTTGAAGCTTACCTTGTAAACTTCGTAACTCAGATATATTAGTAGGTGCGGGCATATCAGTGATGGCCACAATCTTGAGAGGGTCGATTTCAATACCACGTAAAGAAACTAAAACCCCTAATAGTTTGCCGGACTTAACTCCGAATATGCATTTTGTTGGATTTAATCGAATGAGATATTCTCGTAATCGATTAAAAACTTTTCTCAAATCATCTAAATGATTATCTTCAATAATAGAGCGAGCTATAATATCATCTACATAATCATGTAGGATATCATGCATCATATCATGAAAAATATAGGTCATAGCTCGTTGATAAGTTGCACCTACGTTCTTTAAGCCAAATGGCATCACTTTCCAACAAAAAGTACCCCAAGGGGTAATAAAGGTTGTTTTAGCCTGATCTTCAGGAGCTATCCTGATCTGATTATAACCGGAGAATCCATCCATTAAGGACATCATCCCACTCCCGGTAGTAAAGTCAATGATTTGATCCATGTTTGGAAGAGGAAAGTCATCTTTAGGGCATGCAGCGTTAATATCTCTAAAATCTGTGCAAACCCTAACTTTGGTAGCTTCTTTCTTGGTGACTGGAACTACATTTGAGATCCATTCAGCATAATCAATAGCTTGTATAAAGACAACATTCAGGAGTTTTTCTAACTCCCCTTTGACTAGCAGGGCCACTTTGGGATGCATTTTTCTAAGTTTTTGTTTAACGAGGTTTAGCATCCGGATGGACCACTAGATGATGCATGACTACGAAAGGGTCTAGACCTGGCATATCTTCATATGTCCAAGCGAAGACATCTTCATACTCTTTAAGGAATGCAATGTATTGTTCTTGTTTTTCTTGACTTAATTCTGATCCAATATTGATTATGTGAGGATTATCCTCAGTTCCAATATTAATTTTAATGACGTTTTCTACCTCCATGTGTAGATCTCTTTCAAAATTAGGTGGGGCGGGTGAAACACCCAATTCTTGTAATTCTTGTAAGGTTAATTTGGATAATTCATCTTGAGGATTAGTGGCCTCAAGTTGGGCTATAGTTGGTATAGAACCATCAAAATAAAATCCATTGTGTAACATCTCTTCAACAGAGACATCATGGAAGATATCTCCTTCCAACTCTTCATCGGGGTCAGCAATCATTTCAGGGTAAGCTATGGATAGCATGTTACATGAAAATGACTGATTTTTAAGAGGCAAATCATCACACCTATCCAAATAATCTTGATAACATATGAGATGATCATCATCTTCAAAAGGAAAGGGTTGACCCTTACTAGGAAATAGGCCCACACCACAGCGGGCGGGCCACGGTTCTACCTCGAAAGGTTCTTTCATGCCATTTTGGAAAGGTCCCAAGCCTTTCCCTTTATATCCCATTTTAAGCATCATGGGTTTAGCTTTAATATATTCATTGGTAAAATAACACCGAGCGTATCCCTCATGATGAGTTTTGATATTCCGAGGGATTCTTCCCCAGTCATATCCTTTATAAATGAAGGCACAACTCCCGACTTGGTAAGTACTTCCCATAGGTTGTGGGAGGCCCAAAGTACGAGGAGATGGCGGTAAGTTATTTAAAAGAATTGAATCTCGCATGAAAGCATTTGTCTTTTCTGATATTAAGGTTGTGGATAAATCTGGTAAAAGTTCATCGAAAAGGGCATAAGATGTAGAAGGATTATTCCCTATATCTTGAGATGTGGAAGGTATGATAGTTGTTTCTGTAGGTTTTGAATTTATAGGGATAGAACTTGAAGGATTGGTTGTAGATTTAAGATCTTTTTGAGGTTCTAGAGTGATTTGTTTAGAAAATTGTTGATCTATATAGGAGGATGAAATTAATGGAGGGGAAGTAGGTGAAGTTATGGGTGTGTGTTTCACAGTTTTAGATGAAAAATAAGAACTAGGATGTGTGGATGACAGAGCAGGGCAAAATTGCACTCCAACGGGTTCTGCCAAAGCACACATATCAAAGGGTCTAGGGTCACCATGGATAGTGACCAACTGATTTTTAAATTCGAATTTAACACATTGGTGTAAAGTTGATGGGACCACCCGCATCGCATTGATCCAAGGGTGACCCAAAAGTATATTGTACGATGTTGGGCAATGTACAATAAACACGGTTGTTTCTAGGGTTCTAGGACCAACTTGCAATGGGATGGTAATAACTCCACACGTTTCTTGTGTTTCGTCATTGAAAGCTTTGATAATCATATCAGTTTTCTTCATTTCATCACTTCTAAAGCCAAATCTTTGGTAGAAGTCAAAAGTGCAAATGTTTAGAGATGAGCCATTATCAATCAGGACTCGTTTGATAGCTACATCTCCAATTAGAGCAGTAATATATAAGGGATTATCCTTATGTAAACTGTGTTGTGGGATATCTTTATCTCGAAAGTCAATACAATCAACCTCTCGAGTGATGATAGTATTGGCCATAGCTTCAGGTTGGATGTTTTGAGGTACCATCATTTGGCTCAATGTAAGCATCAACTCATCCCTATGGGTGGGAGAAGATCTTAATAAATCCAAAAGGGAAATTATGGTTGTAGTATTGGACAATTGCTCATTAATATTGTAAGGGGGTTTAGGTTGAACATTAGGAGCATGATTCCCTTTATTGGGATTTTTCAAAACGAATGGAGCTGATCCATCATTCTGATTTGATTCTTGTTGAGAATTTTGAGCCTGTTGTCGGGTAACGACTCCAATGGTACCTACAATGTTATATTGAGGACGTTGAACTGGTCTCGGTCTAGCATTTATGGCTTGTTCATTAGGAAGGAATTGATTAGAAGAGGGTCGAGTAGTAACTCTTCTAGGAAATGGTTCTTCTGGAACCATAGCATCTGTGATGGGTTGAATAGGATCTGATTCATTTTTAGAACTATTCGATTGGTTTGAAGTAATGTCTAGTTCACTTTCACTATCTGATTCTATATCACTAGAATCAGAAGTTTGAATATTATGTAAGGGCCTGGTCGTAACCAGGGATAAGGTTGTGTCAA
Source organism: Wollemia nobilis (assembly GCA_028583015.1). Taxonomy (NCBI): domain Eukaryota; kingdom Viridiplantae; phylum Streptophyta; class Pinopsida; order Araucariales; family Araucariaceae; genus Wollemia; species Wollemia nobilis. Next base: position 745,896 of record JAQPPZ010001829.1, on the reverse strand, counting down.
ATATTTGAGGATCCTGAACAGGTAATTGTCCGCTAATGGTTCCTACATATCGGGTAGGAGGGGGAACATTATGATGTTCGATTTGATTGGCTACCTCTTTACCATGTCTTGGTAAAGGGTGTTGGAATATGTCTAATGTTTGATTAGCATTTTGATTTTGATTTTGGGGAACGGTCTTTTGAGTATTATTAGGAGGGTTTTGTTTAGGTTGGAAGGCTTGCACTTCCATTTCATTATTATCAATCAAATCTTGTATTTTATGTTTCAACCTTTTACAAGCATTGGTAGAGTGTCCAGGTCCTCTATGGAAATCACAGTGTAAGTCGGCTCTGTATCCGGGTATAGTTGGATCAGGTTCCCGGATAGTTGGTAATTGGATCAAACCTCTTTCGAGTAATTGAGGTAAAATAGTTGATAAGGGTTGATTCAATCTAGTAAATTCTCGAGGAGGCTTATCAGGAGGTTTCAATATAAATTTTTCTGTTGTCTTCGTTGCATTGATATTAGCAACATTTTTGCTGTCAGTGACTCCATCACCGACAACTTGTTTGTTTTTATATTGATTTTTGGATGTTTTCTCATCATCCTTCTTCCTAAGTTGGCCTCTCCTAATGAGGGCATCTTCTACTCTTCGAGCTAAATCTATAGCTTGATCGAAGGTAGTTAAAGTAGCAGTTGATAGCTCATAAGATATTTGTTCTTGTAAATTATTGATAAAAATGTCCAACATTTCCCTATAAGGTAGCACAAAGTGCAGTTTTCCTGTCAATTGCCTCCATCTAGCTAAGAAATCGGCAAAACATTCATCCTTGTCTTGTTTTAAGTTGTATAGATCTTTAATGGTTACATGCCTCTCGATGTAGGCACTAAATTGATGGACAAATGATTCAGTTGTTTCTTCAAAGTTTCTCAAAGAATGAGTGGGCAATTGATAGTACCACTCTAATGCCATTCCACCTAAACTTTTCAGGAACATTTTTAGTAATAGCAAGTCATCATGTGATATATCATGACATGCTATCCTAAACATGCGAAGATGCTCTATGGGATCTTCGGTTCCTTTATATATAGGCAAGATAGGCATGGGAAAATGCTTAGGGTATGGTTGAGCTACAACTATGGGATCCAAAGGTTGACTACAGATCTCTCGATAATTGTACGAGGGACGGTAGGGATCTATCTGGTCCATACGTGAAGCTAATTGTTTCACCATGGCTTCCAGATTACTAGTTTGCCCCCATATTGGTTTGGTAGGGCATTGACATGGGTTTTATGGGCATATGATGGAGGGACATGAAGATTAGATGCCATGTTACTATTGTGTAAATTGTTGGTAGGAAAAGTGTTATGAAGGAATTTTGAAGTTGTATTATGTTGTATTCCAGATTGTTGAAAATTGGTGTTTGGCTTCGTTTTAGGTTTTTGTTTACTTGAAGCATATTGCTCAATAGTTTGGCGAAATAAAGTAGTGAAGGAAGGTTTCTTTTGTGTGGGAATGATTTTAGGTTGAATAACAGGTTCCTTAGGAGGTTGGGTAACTTGTTGTTTTGACATGTTTTGAATCATAGTGACCATGTCTGTATTGGATGGCCTAACCTTGTCACTTTCTTGATCAATGAAAGACAAGGGATTAATGCGCACATCATACATATATTCCATGGCTGCTTGAGTGTCACTAATTTGCCCTTTATCAATACGAACTGCCACATTAAGGGCATCAATGTTATCATCAAGAAATTTCTTGAAATGATCTATGTTGTCAAAAGCAATAGTTCCATCTGGAGCTACTCTAGGGGATGAGGATCCATCCTCTTTAACACTTCCTTCTTGTTCATTATCTTCACCTAGGTCATGTTCTGATTGATCTAGAGTTTTTCCTTCCGGAATTGGATCTCCAGGAAGGACATTTGGGTCTCTAGTTGTATCTTGTAACCAATCTTCTTCTTCTCCTACAGTTTCTTTACCATTCCTAAGTTTAGGCATGGTGCTTTAATTTTGATTTCAGCAAATATATATATATATATATATATATATATATATATATATATATATATATATATATATATATATATATATATGCAACAAGATTAAGAGGTATATATTAATTATATACCTACTACAATATTTAAAATGAAATGTTTAAGTTTTTGCTATGTTTTTTAGTTTTTTAATTTTTGTTTGTTTTTCTTTGTTTTTGAAATAATATTGTAAAGACAACAAATAACACAATAAATGCAAGAAATAAGACTGAAAGTAACAATCTAGTTTTCTATAAACAATTTATAAATATCATTAATAGGCTCGAGTTGTTCAGGAGTCATGAAGTGTTCTTCTTCAAATTGAAAGTTTTCTTTTAAAAATTTAATGAAAAGAGCTATAGTGATATTATCTGTTCGAGATCGTTGGTTGATAGAAGTAAAGCTCATGGCAATACTCTCGATATAACACAGCTCGAGGAACTCTATTCCATATTTCCCTATCTATAAGAACAACCTCTTGGTCTTCTACAAGACCTAGGAACTGGTGTACAATGGCTGCGTTCTCGAGGTATTCCTCGAAGGTGAATAATTCTGAAGATACAAGAGCTCTCCTATAAGCTAACCATCTATGGCAGGCTCTCTGAAGTTCATGATAAAAGACTAGTTGATGAGGATCCAGGATTCTATCTAGGACTAGCCTCTTGATTTGTTTAAGTTGTGTTGACCTAGATGAGATGACACTAAGTCTTCTATCAAGTTCGTCCCACAAGAGTTGATTTCTATCTGTTTCAGGCACACTAAGTACATAATTGACTTCTATGGCTGCCAATTGGTTTTCTACATTTATAGTAACTGCTAATATTTTCTTAGGAGCTACCATCTAAACATGATATTAAACTTAAATGATTTAAAATGCATCTATGTTTTAGTTGTTCTATTTTTTTTTTTTTTTTCAAAAGGTTTATAATGCATTCACGTCGGGTTCACCAAAATGTATCGCTCCAAATTTTTTGCACCCTTACCTTCAGGCTATAGGATCCATGCCCGGAAGGAGGATGGGAAAAGGATGTCGCGGTACCTCGGATTGAGAGGACTTGCGAAGGTCCCGCCTCTCAAGGGAGGTGTATATTGATGATTTTTCGATGGATGGTGGGTTCACCAGGAAACATTTAATGGCAGTTTCCACGCCTAGGTTTGGAATGTGTTTTTATGTGTTCGTTTTTAGCCTTAAGCATTCATATCCTAGGTTTGGCCAAATGAATCTAAATTAATCTATATGAAAGTGCAGATTTAATGAATACAAAAAGCAGAATTAAGACAGAAAAAGAGAAATTACAGAATATTAAAAGCAGAATACCTGATCCGGATGTCTGATGGAGATTCTGATGTTTGAAGCAGTCAGGATCGCCTCTGATTTGACAAGATCATCTGAGATCAGACAAGATCGTCTGAGATCTGACGAATTCGTGACAAATTCGTAGAGACCTACAAACAGAAAAATAGATGCAAAATACAGAGAATGCAACTATGATAAGAGAGGGAAACAACACAAAATAACAATATGAATACTAAACAATAGTTATGAATAGAAATTCAAACAAATTATGATATTCTAATGACAAATTATGATCTTATCATGCAACTTAAGCTATATGGGTGAACTCCAAATGCAAAATAGTAAGAAATAAGGATAAAACTAACTAAAATGCAGAATAAAACAGCAAAAGGAATAAGAGAAAGCGCAAACTCTGGGCACTGATTGCCCCCAATGCAGATTGCGGTCAAAATCATCTGGAAGCAATGAAATCATCTCGAATTGCGACAGGATCGTCCGAGATTTGAACGAGATCATCTGCGATGATCTGAGCTTGCTCCGACTGAAAATCAATGAGGTCCCTACAAGAAAACTTCAAAATAACAAATGCAAAATGATGCTCTAGGTATTCTAATGCACGCAAAATCAAGTTACAGGGAAATTCAGCCAGGGGTTGGGAAGGGAAGGTCCTAAGGATTAAATAGGCTTAGGGGAGTAGTTAGGAGGTTGGAGATCATCCCTATTTGGGAGATCTCCAATGGGGGAGGGTCTCTAACGGCGCAGACACGCTTCTGCCCGGATTAGAGACCCGTTGGAACAGAAGCTAATTGTGCAAAATTAGTTTTGCGACAAGATCGTCTGGACGTCCTAGCCCAGACGAAATCGTCAGATCTGGGGCGATATCGTCTGATCGGCGACGATATCGTCAAACGGTCAAAACAACCTCTAAAAATGGCACGAAAAAGGGGAAACGGATTACCCGGCGGTTAACGGGCGGTTTGGGAGGTTAAAATTTGAATTTAAATTATTTACTAGGATGAATGTAATTATTACAATTTTACTGCGCCAATTTTAGGGTGCTATAGTACTTTTTGTCCTATCACCTTATTGAGACATGAAACATGAAATACTGGATGTATACGAGATGAGGGAGGAAGCTCTAGTTGATATGCAATTTCACCTATGCAACGCACTATCTTGTAAGGACCATAAAATATTAGAGTCAATTTTTGACTAGTCTTGATTTTTAATGATGATTGTTTGTAGTGTTGTAAACACAAGAAAACCATATCACCTATATTAAATTATCTTTCAAAATAGTGTGCCTTGTTGCTTCATACAATTTTGTGCTTGGATCAAATTGTATTTGAGAATGTTGAGCATTATTTGTTGATGTTGGAACCAATCATCTACTTGAGCCACTTTGGAAGATCGTAGAATATAATCTACTATTATTGGTGGTTTTACTCCATACAATGCTTCAAATAGGGACATATTTATGGGATAATGGTATGAAGTGTTGTACCACCATTCTAATAATGAAAGCCACTAACTCCATTGATATTATTTATCTTGAGAAAAACATCTTAAACAAGTACCTAGATATTTGTTAACTATTTTAGTTTGGCCATCTATTTGAGGATGGCATGCATAAGACATATTTAACTTTGTACCATTAATATGAAATAATTCTCGTAAAAAATTTCTAATAAAAATGGGATCACGATCACTTACAATATTTTTAGGCATTCCATGCAACTTGAAAATTGAGTCCATAAATACCTTAGCTACTTTACTTGCTTAAAATGGATGTTGTAGAGCATTGAAGTGAGCATATTTGGAGAGGTAATCCACTACCAAAAAAATTACTGTTTTACCTTTTGATTTAGGAAGACCTTCAATAAAATCCATTGAAATATGTTCCCATTCACAATCTGAAATAGGTAGTGGTTGAAGAAGTCTTGGAGGTTTGATTGTTTCACCCTTATTGTGCTAACATACTTCAAATTCAACTACCCATGTTTTGACCTCAAATTTTAATCCTTTCCAAGATTGTTTAACCCACATATATGTCTTCAAAAAAATGGAATATCCTATTGATGGATAAGCATGCGATTCTTCAAGAATCCTAGATTTGATGTTGGAATTGTGCAAAATGTAAATGTGATGTAAATGTGATTCTTTCTTATTAATACCTTGTCATCATATGAAAAATGAGGATTATTGTATCATCCTAGCATCAAATCTTGAATTATTTGAGTAGTTTCTATGTTTGATAACCATTCTTCTTAGAGCTGAGAAACCCATTTGAAACAAGGACCTAAAACAATGTTGATAACCACTTCATCTTCATATTTACGAGATAATGCATCTACTTCCATATATTTTTCCCTTTCTTATACTCAATAACAAAATCATATCCCAATAGTTTTGTTAACCACTTGTTTTACTGTGGATAATAAAATCGTTGTTCAAGAAAATGCTTGAGACTACTATGATATGTTTTTATGATGAAACAACTACTGGTTAAGTAGTATCTCCATTTATCAATTACATGTATAATAACCAACATCTCTTTCTCATATGTGGACCTTCCCAAATTATTTCCTAAAAGCTTCTTACTCTCAAATTCCAAGGGATGCCCTTCTTGCATTAATACTACCCCGAAACCTATTCTCGAGGCATCACATTCAATCACAAATGGTTTGTGAAAATCTGGGGTTGCAAAAATTAGAGTAGTACATATTGCTTCCTTGAGTGCCATTAATACTTTAGTGGATGCTTAAGACCAATGAAAAGCCTCCTTTTTGTGATAGCTATGAGGGGGGCTACAATTTTATCGTAATTATGAATAAACTTGCGATAGTAGCCTGCAAGACCCAAAAAACCACAAAGTTTCTTAATGGTTTTGGGTAAATTCTAGTCCTGAATGGCCTTAATTTTATTATGTTCCACTTTAACACCTTCATGAGAAATGATATGACCCAAATATTCAACTTCTTGAACACCAAAAGAATATTTGGAACATTTAAAAAAAAAAATTCCTTATGTAATATATGAAGAACCTTTCCCACATGCATCAAATGATCCTTCCATGTTTTACTGTATACTAGAATGTCATTGAAGAAGACTAAGATAAATTTACAAAGTAATGGATACAAGACATGGTTCATGAGACTTTGGAAGGTGGAGGGGGCATTAGTGAGACCAAAAGGCATGACTAAGAATTCATAATGACCTTCATGAGTATGAAAGGTAGTTTTAGGAATGTCCACATCCCTCACTCAGACTTGATGAAAACCAAAATGTAGATCCAATTTTGTGAAATAATTTTACACCATGCAATTCATATAATAAAAAATCTATGATAGGAATAAGGAATTTATCCTGTATGGTGATTTTATTGAGGGGATAAAAATTAGGACACATACACCAAGATTTATCCTTACGATAGGCTAAAACCACTAGTGAGGAATAAGGACTAGTGCTATGACGAATGACTCCATGTTCTAAGAGTTCTTGGAAAATATTTTCAATTTCTATTTTTTAATGTTGAGGGTAGCGATAATAATGGACATTAGGAGGAAGGCTTCCTTGAACAATATGTATGGTATGATTTTAGCACCCTAAAATTAGCATGGTTAAAACATTAGTAAAAAGATAAAATATTAAAATTTGAATTTCAACCCCAAACTGCCCGTTAAACCACATTTTACCCGCTTTCCCCGTTTTTCGTGCCATTTTTAGGATTTGTTTTGACCATTGGATGATATCGTCTCAAATTAGACGAAATTGTCCCCGATCTGACGAATTCACTTGGAACAGAACGTCAAGACGATTTCATCCCAAAACTAAATTTTCATAATTAGCTTATGTTTCAACAGCCTCTCCAACTCGGGCAGAAGCGTGTCTACACAGTTGGAGATTGCCCTGTTGGATATCTCCCAGATTGGGATGATCCCCAACCTCTTAAACCTCTTCCTAAGCCTATATAAACTAGGATTTTCTAGTTTACCCCCCTGACCCTACCTGACCCCCTTGATTCTGATTTCCTTGAACCCCTTAGCTGATAGATTTAATTCCTTATTCCCTCGTACTACTGTCTGTGTTCTATATTTTTCATTTTTATTACAGGAACTCTACTATTTTTAGTCGAAGCTAGCTTGGATCGTCACGGATGATCTCGGATGATTGCGGATGATCTCGTACGATTGGAGGCGATCCTGACTGTAGTCCAGATTGGGAGCAGTCCGAGTTAGAGTTTGCATTTTCTTAGTTTTTTTTTGCATTTTTCATATCATATCTCTACACTATTTTAAGTTATTGTGTTTTATGCATCTTGGAGTTCACCTCATTTAGCACAATCGCATAATAAAGTTAAAATCAACCATTAGAACCATTGTATTTCCTTATTTTTTATTAGAATATATTATTCAGGCATGTTTACTGTTATTTCTATCCTTATCCTCTACTTCTACACTTGCATATTTGATATTTTGTATCTTTTTTTGTGATTGCAGGTTTCTGATGAATTCATCAGATTTCAGATGATCATGTCTGATTTTAGATGACCTCCTATGATTTGGGATGATTACATACAAACTAAGACGATCTAAACTGCTACAAGACTCAGAATCTCCATTAGACATCCAGAATCAGGTATGACACACTCTAGTTAGCATATTCTCTATTATTTGCATCCATTTCTATTTTTTGTATTCATTTAAATCAGCATTGGCATATAGAATAGTTTAGATTCATATCGGCCAAACCTAGGAGTTGAATGATTTAGCATAAAAATGAACACATCAAACACACTATCAACCTAGGCATGGAAACTGCCATTCAAAAGTTTCCTGGTGAACCCACCATCCATCGAAAATTCACACTGATACACCTCCCCCAAGATGCGGGACCTTTAAAGAGCCTCTCAATTCGAGGTATTGTCCCATCCTTTTCCCATCCCCCTTTCGGGTGTGGATCCTATAGCTTGAAGGTAAGGATGCAAAAAATTTGGAGCGATACATTTTGGTGAACCCGACGTGAAAACAAAAACCTTTTAAAAATAAAAATAATAAGAAAAAAAAACATAAATGCATTTAGACTTAAGAAAATTTTCATATCATATTTAGATGGTATACTATAATAAAATACGAGCTGTCACCATTAATGTTGAAAATCAATTAGCAGCTATAGAGATTACTTATGTGCTTAGAGTACCTCAAACAAATAGGGTTCAACCTTTGTGGGACAAACTTGATAGGAGATTGGATCTCATTTCATCTAGAGCAACCGAACTTAGGCAAATCAAGAGGTTTGTCCTAGATAGAATCCTGGATCCCGATCAAGTAATTTTGTATCATGAACTTCAAAGAGCTTGCCATAGGTGGTTAGCAGATAAAAGAGCCCTTGTGTCTTCTGAGTTATATACCTTTGAGGAATACCTTGAGAATGCAGTTGTAGTACATAAATTTATGTCTCATATAGAGGACCAAGAGATCGTTCTTACAGATAGACAAATATGGAATAGAGTTCCCAGAGTTGTGTTGTATCGAGAGTATTACCATGAGATTTATTTTTACAAGACAGAATTTGAAATAGATAATATTACTATAGCACACTTTATCAAGTTCTTGAAAAACCATTTCCAATTTGAAGAAGAGCATTTTATGACTCCTGATGAACTTGATCCTATCAATGATATTCATAAACTCTTTTTAGAAAACTAATTTATTATTTTATTATTGTTATTTCTTGTATTTAGTGTGTTGCTTATTGTCTTCAAAAACACAAAAACAAAAACAAAATAAAATCATAACAAAAAAATCAAAACATTTTCTCTTTTAAGCATTATAGTAGGTATATAATTAAAATATATACCTCCCAAATCTGTTGCAAATATATCAGTATATATTTGCTAAAATTTAATATTTAGACATAATGACTAAACTCAGGAATGGAAAACAAATTGAAGTAGAAGAAGATTGGTTAGGAAAAACCACAAATAAACCAAATGCCCTTCTTGAAGACCCAATTCAGGAAGAAGTAACCTTAAACCAACAAGAAGAAGAATTTGTGGATACAAATGAACAAAAAGAAAATGATAGAGAGGAAGGATCCTCATCTCCTAAAATAACTCTAGAAGAAGCTGTTACTTTTGAGAACATGGACCATTTTTGGAAATTCCTCCATGATAATATGGGCACCCTTAATAGAGCAGTTCATATGGACAAAGATCAAATTAGTGACACTCAAGCAACCCTAGAAGACATATATCACACATGCACTAATCCTTTGTCCTTTGTTGATCAAGAAAGTGATCAAGTTGGAGCGTCCAATTTGGACATGGTTGCTATAATCCAAAACATGCAATAACAACAGGCTACCCAACCACCTAGAGTGCCTATTACCAAACCAAGGGTTATTCCCACACAAAAGAAACCTTCATTCACTACTTTATTTTGCCAAACTATTGATCAATATACCTCAAATCAACAAAAGCCTAAAACAAAGCCAAATACCAATTTCCAACAATCTGGGATACAACATAATGCTAAAACAAATCTTCTTCATAATACTCTTCCTATCAACCATTTGCATAATAGCAATATAGCATCTAATCCTTATGTACTTCCCTCCTACGGTCATAAATCCCATACTCATGTACCACCAAACCAATATGGTGGACAAACTGGTAATTTGGAAGCCATGGTGAAACAGTTAGTCTCTCGCATGGACCAGATAGATCCCTAATGTCCCTCATACAATTATCGAGAGATGTGTAGTCAACCTCTAGATCCTATAGTTGTAGCACAACCATATCCCAAAAACTTTCCTATGCCTGTCCTACCTATATATAAAGGAACTGAAGATCCCATAGAGCATCTTCATATGTTTAGGATAGTCTGTCATGACATATCACATGATGATTTGCTATTACTAAAAATATTCCCAAAAAGCTTAGGGGGATGGCATTGGAGTGGTATTATCAACTACCTACTCATTCTTTGAGAAATTTTGAAGAGACCGCTGAGTCTTTTATGCATCAATTTAGTGCTTATATCGAAATGCATGTAACCATTAAATATTTGTACAACCTAAAACAATACAAAGATGAGTGTTTTGCTGACTTCTTAGCTCGATGGAGACAGTTGATAGGAAAATTACACTTTGTGTTACCTTATCGGGAAATGTTGGATATTTTTATCAATAATTTACAAGAACAACTATCCTATGAATTATCAACTGCTACCTTGACCACCTTCGATCAAGCTATAGACTTAGCTCGAAGGGTGGAAGATGCTCTCATTAGAAGAGGTCAGCTCAAAAATAAAGATGATGAGAAAACATCCAAAAATCAATATAAAAATAAACAAGTTGTGGGTGATGGAGTCACTGATAGTAGAAACATTGCCAATGTTAACACTGCAAAAACAACAAAGAAGTTCATATTGAAACCTCCTGATAAACCACCTTGATAATTTACTAGGTTAAATCAACCTTTATCAACCATTCTCCCACAGTTACTAGCATGAGGAATGATCCAATTACCAGCTATCCGGGAACCTGATCCAACCATACTCGGATACAAAGCTGATTTGCATTGTGATTTTCATATAGGACCTGGACATGCTACCAACTCTTGCAAAATATTAAAACATAAAATACAAGATTTAATTGATAACAATGAGATGGAGGTGCAAGCCTTCCAACCTAAAAAAAATCTTTCTAATAACGCCCAAAAGAGTATTCCTCAAAGTGAGAATCAGAATGTCAATCAATCATTGGACATATTTCAACATCCTTTACCAAAACATGGTAAAGAGGTGGCCAATCAAATTGAGCATCACAATGTTCCTCCTCCTACCCGATATGTAGGGACTATTAGTGGAAAATTACCTATTCCTGATCCTCAAATATTTGACACAACTTTATCCATAGTTACGTCCAGACCCCTATATAATATGCAAACACCTGATTTTAGTGATGTAGAATCTGATACTAAAAGTGACATGGAAATCACCTCCAATAAATCGAATAGTTCTAAAAATGAATCAGATCCTATTCAACCTATCACCAGTTCTATGGTTCCATAAGAACCATTTCCAAGAACGGTGACTACTCGACCCTCCTCTCATCAGTTCCTTTCTAATTAACAAGCCATAAAAGCGATACCGAGACCAATTCATCATCCTCAAAATAATATTGTAGGTACCATCAGAGTTGTTACTCGACAACAGGCTCAAAACTCTCAACAGGATCAAACTCAGAATGATGGATCAGCTCCATTTGTTTTTAAAAATCCCAATAAAGGGAAACATATGCCTAATGTTCAACCTAAGCCTCCGTATAATATTAATGAACAATTATCCAATACTATAGCTAGAATTTCCCTTTTGGACCTTTTAAGATCTTCTCCTACCCATAGGGATGAATTAATGCTCACATTAAGCCAAATGATGGTACCACAAAATATTCAACCTGAAGCCATGTCTAATACTATCATAACTCGAGAAGTCGATTGTATTGACTTCTGAGATAGAGATATACCACAACATAGTTTACATAAGGATAACCCCTTATATATTACTACCCTAATTGGGGATGTAGCCATTAAACGCATCTTGATTGATAATGATTCATATTTAAACATATGCACTTTTAACTTCTACCAACGATTTGGGTTTAGGAGTGACAAAATGAAAAGAACTGATATGATTATAAAAGCATTTAATGACAAAACACAAGAAACATGTGGAGTTATTACTATGCCCTTGCAAGTTGGTCCTAGAACCCTAGACACAACCATGTTTATTGTACATTACCCAACATCGTACAATATACTTTTGGGTCGCCCTTGGATCAACGCAATGCGAGTGGTTCCATCCACTTTACATCAGTGTGTTAAATTCGAATTTAAAAAATAGTTGGTTACCATTCATGGTGATCCTAGACCCTTTGATATGTGTGTTGTGGCAGAACCGGTGGAGTTCAATTTTTCCCTACTCTGTCATCCACACATCCTAATTCTCATCATCCACCTAAACGTGTGAAACACACACCCATAACCTCATATACTCCTTCAACTACACCTATACATATACCTCAACCATCTTCTGAACAAACCACATTAGGACCTCAAAAATATCCCAAAATTACAACCAATGCTTCTTGTTTTACCCATATAACTTCCATACCAATAGACTCATCCATCGATATCCCTATAACATCATCATCCACTACAGGCATTCTTTCCACATCAGAAGATCAAGGAAATGTTCCTTCTACCTCTTATGCTTTCACTGATGAGATCTTACCTGCTTTATCCAAAATTCTTATATCAGAAGAAACCAACACTGCCATGCAGACTTCCCTCCTTTTAAATAAACTCCCACCCTCTCCTCGTACCTTGGGCCTCCCACAACCTATGGGAAGTATCTACCAAGTTGGGATTTGTGCTTTCATTTATAAAGGATATGATTGGGGAAGAATACCCAGAAACATTAAGACACATTGTGATGGGTATGCTAGATGCTATTTTGCTAATGATTATCTTAAAGCTAAGCCCATAATGCTTAAATTGGGATATAAAGGGAAAGGTTTGGGACATTTCCAAAATGGTATGAAAGAACATTTTGAGGTAGAACCGTGGCCTGCCCGCTATGGTGTGGGCCTATTTTCTAGTAAAGGTCGGCCCTTTACATTTGAGGATGATGACCATCTCGTATGTTATCAAGATTATCTAGATAAACAAGATTCTTTGTGTCTAAAGAATAATTATTTTACTTGCAATATGCTATCCATAGCCTACCCTGAGATGATTGCCGAATTCGATGATGAGTTGGAAGGGGATATCTTCCATGATGTCTCCGTTGAGGAATTGTTATATAATGAATTTTATTTTGATGGCTCTATACCTAGTATAGCCCAGCTTGAGGCCACGAATCCTCAAGACGAATTATCCAAACTAACCTTGGAAGAATTACAAGAATTAGGCGTTTCACCCGCCCCACCTAATTTTGAGAGAAATCTACACATGGAAGTAGAAAATGTCATAAAATTAACTTTGGAACTGAATATAATCCTCACATAATCAATATTGGATCATAATTGAGTCAAGAAAAACAAGATAAATACATTTCACTTCTTAAAGACTATGAAGATGTCTTTTCTTGGACATATGAAGACATGCCAGGTCTGGACCCTTCCGTAGTTATGCATCATCTAGTAGTCCATCCAGATGCTAAACCTGTTAAACAAAAACTTCAAAAAATGCATCCTAAAGTGGCCTTACTAGTCAAGGGAGAACTAGAAAAACTGTTGAAAGTCATTTTTATACAAGCCATTGATTATGTTGAATGGATCTCAAATGTAGTTCTAGTAACTAAGAAAGAAGCCACTAAAGTTAGGGTTTGCACCGATTTTAGAGACATTAATGTTGCATGCCCTAAAGATGATTTTCCTCTTCCCAACATGGATCAGATCATTGACTTTACTATTGGAAGTGGAATGATATCCCTAATGGATGGATTTTTTGGTTATAATCAGATCATGATAGCTCCTGAAGATCAGGCAAAAATAGCCTTTATTACCCCTTGGGGAACCTTTTGTTGGAAAGTGATGCCATTTGGTTTAAAGAACGTCGGCGCAACCTATCAACGAGCCATGACTTATATATTTCACGATATGATGCATGATATTCTACATGATTATGTAGATGATATTATAGCTTGTTCTATCAAAGAAGATGATCATTTAAATGACTTAAGGAAAATATTTGATTGGTTAAGGGAATATCTTATCCGACTAAATCCAGCTAAATGCATATTCGGAGTTAAGTTTGGTAAATTATTAGGGGTTATAGTTTCTTTACGTGGCATTGAAATTGACCCTCTCAAGATCGCGGCTATCATAGATATGCCCGCACCCACCAATATATCAGAATTACAAAGTTTACAAGGTAAGCTTCAAGCTATTCACCGCTTTATTGATAAGTTGGAAAACAAAACTGGACCCTTTCTTAAACTTCTTAAGAAAGCTATCTCTTTCCATTGGGACAAAAAATGCCAAGAAGCATTTGAAATCCTTAAGCAATATCTTCTCAAACCACCAGTGCTTTCCCCACTTAGATCTGATCGTCCATTTATCTTGTACATTTCTGCTTTTGATTTTGCCTTAGGGGCTATTTTAGCTTAGCTTGATGATGAGAAGAAAGAACGTACTAATTATTACATTAGTAGAACCTTAATCAGTTATGAAACTCACTATACAATATTAGAGAAGCTATGTCTTGCAGTCGTATTTTCTACACAAAAACTATGACATTATATGCTTAGTCAAAAAACGTATGTTATTGCCAAATTCGACACTTTGCGATATCTCATGAGTCGACCATATTTATCTGGTCGCATAGCCAAGTGGGTTTGTGCGCTAAGAAAATTTGAACTCACCTTCATAGGACAAAAGTATGTTAAAGGTCAAATAATAGTAGATCAATTAGCTGCTACACCTTTAGAATCTACTCATCCCCTCATCATTGAGTTTCCTGATAAATGCCTTAAACTAGAGGCAGACCATTCAGAGCAATGGTCCCTATACTTTGATGGAGCCCGATGCATGAGTGGGGCTAGTGCGGGTATTATTTTAATATCTTCACAAAAACATATTATACCTTTATCCTTCAAATTAACATTTGCTTGCACCAATAACACTGCTGAATATGAAGCTCTTATCCTTGGATTACGAGCTACCTTGGCATTGAAAATTAAAAGTTTATTTATTTTTGGTGACTCCCAACTTGTCATAAACCAAATCAATGATGTTTATCAGACCAGAGATGATAAATTACACCCATATAAAGCATATGTTTTGTAGTTATTATCCTTGTTTGATCAAGTTACTTTGGAAGCTATTCCTCAAACTAGCAATCATGTGGTTGACGTTATGGCTGCAGCTGCATCTCTTCTACCCTTGGAGTTAGACGATGAATATGCTACCATCATTATTCATCGAATCCAGGAACCCGCTTCAAGCAAATCATGCGTAGAACCTTTGGATGTGTTTCTCATCAACGAAATAACTCCTAAACCATGGTATACTGATATATTTAATTTTTTGTAGAAAGGAACCTTCCCTAATGGTTGTACTAGCAACCAGCATAGGTTATTACGTAGACGAGCAATTCGCTTTGTGATTATTGGTAATACCTTGTACATAAGATCTTTTGAAGGCATCTTACTGATATGTTTGAATCTAGAGGAATCTAGATCAGCTTTGAATGAAGCCCACAATGGATCTTGTGGGGGACATTTTAGTGGTAACGCCATTGCTAAGAAACTCCTTTGGATAGGATATTTTTGGCCTACCATGTAAAATGATGCACATAATTATGTGTGACATTACGACAAGTTCCAGAAAAACACTGACCTTGTCCATGCGCCTACACAAGAGCTGTAGGCTATTTCATCTCCTTGGCCCTTTTCATAATGGGGCCTAGACATCATTGGAAAAATCAACCCTGTGTCATTCGATGGACACAAATTCATCATAACCGCCACTGAGTATTTAACAAAGTGGGTTGAAGCTATGCCATTAGCTTCTTGCACTGGAACACAAGTTTCTAAATTCATTTTTAATCAAATTATTTGTAGGTTTGGAATTCCTGCCAATCTCATTTTTGATAATGGAACTTGTTTCAAAAATAAAGATGTCAATAAATTATGTCAAAAATATAAAATTCAACATCGCTGGTCCACTCCCTATTATCCTCAGGTTAATGGTCAAGCAGAAGCATCTAATAAAACCTTAACCAAAATTCTCAAAAAATTGGTCAATAAATCCGGTCGAGATTGGCACATTCAATTATATCCTATTTTGTGGGCCTATCGAACTAGTGTTCGAACCCCCACTGGAACTTCACCTTTTGTCTTAGTTTATGGTGCTAAATCCGTTTTTCCCTTTGAGTTAGAAGTTCCTTCTTTAGCTCTACTACTTCAAGATACTGAAGTAGGGGATGAATATCGTGCTGGCAGATTTAGTTAGCTATAACTTCTAGATGAAAAGCACATCAATGCTTTGGAGCATCTTCGTGCCTACCAAAACAAGCTTAAGAGAGCATATCTTAAGAAAGTTCATCCTCGATCTTTTGAGATCGGTGACCTTGTCTTAAAAGAAAATAAAAAAAATACTAATGCAAGTAAAGACCTTAAAGGTAAATTCGAGCCCAACTGGCTTGGACCATATGTCATCACTGCTAAGTTTGGATCAGGAGCATACAAATTATCTACCTTAGATGTTAAAGAATTTAAATAACCTATGAACATTATACATCTCAAACGCTACTATGCATAAAACATTGGGTCATTTCATCATTTGTATATATTGTATTTTGCATATTGTTTCATTTTTAGCCATTTCTATCAAAATCTTTTTTTAAAGAACAGTAATAGTATCATCAATTAAAATCAAATACAAAAACATCAAAAGTGTCAAAATATTCAAAACCCTCTTTTTTATACCTATCAATTCTTGGAGTTCGCAGTTATATTTTCAATTATTTTGGATAAATGAGCATTTATTTGGAATCCCGCACTTTCACACTCACATGAATAAATATCTTGATTTTATTTTGTATGATTATTAAGCTCTCTTATATCAAAGTGCACATTGGCATTAAATAAAATTTTAAGCATAGAGAATTGATCTTGTTATTTACTTGAACCAAGTATATCTTTTTAACATTAAAATGATTTCATTGCAAATTCAATATGATGCTACATAGTAGAAGTGGTTTCTTGAGCGAAAAGTTTCCCCTGCTATCCTATCATGCACATGGTCTAGAATATTTGAGAATTGACAAAAGGACAAGCTCACCCCTACCCAAAATAAAAATCCCTTGCTCTACAGCTAATCCGAGCAAGTATCCCTAGCATAGGAAGAAAAAAAAAAGTTCAAGAAAAAGAAAAAGGTTATTTTGTATCCTCACAACAATATTTCAGTATTTTCTCCAAATATCAAGCAAAAATACAAAAAAAAAAGAGCAAAAGAGAAAAGCAAAAGAAAAATGCAATAAAATCCTTTCTCTACCCCTTGAAAAGAAAAGAAGGGTGAATGAGCTTGAATCCCTGAAATTCTCAATTATTCGAAAACTGTGAGGTAAGCCCCATAACAGGTGGTTTGTGCCCAACCCGCTTGGCCTTGGGTAATCCCTAGCATGGTGATATGTCTGTCACATTAGTGACCTTCTTTTGTATAGACCTCTGTTAGCTTATGGATTAGCTAGCTCTTGATAACCTAACTTACATAGTAGTATGGTACGGTTACATGCATATAAATCATGGTCAACGAACATTCATTTGGTTACAACAAATTACTTGTATCAAATTATCTTGCTCAAAATTGGTGAATGAACAATACAATCGCACACACATTTGTATTTGAGATATTTTGTATCATTATGATAAATCAAGATCAGAAATGAACTCACATTTGCACACGAGGATCCCTTATAAATCTACATTTGTCTTTGAGATAATTTAAAATGTTTCTATAATTCTTTTCGAAATAATTTTACCCTCTTATTTCAGAATTTTTGTTTTGTATACCAGAAATTACATACATCTTTTCACAAAAGCACAACAATTATTTCAAATACAAATTTCATATTATTATTTTCTATTTATCAAAGGTTAAAAATTCATCTTGTAATAAAACCAACAATTTATTTTCTTCTTTGGATTTCGTGATGATGGTATAAGTCTATACCTATAATTCTATGCCTAGCGCAAACCATTGTTCTAATTTTATTTTCCATTTATTTTAAAAACCAAATTTATCAAAACATATGAATTGCATCATTATGTTACACAATTATGCTTTACCAACGAACGAACGCCTATTCTATTTCATGTCATTATGTCAACATTCAATTTTGCAACCATGGTATAAATTCTAAGGAATTTTTCAAAATTTTATCACACTTAGGAATTTATGCCTAGAAAAATTATATTTATTTTCGTATCTCATGCATACTATTTTTATGAAAATCTGAAAACAAATCATCAAACCATCATTATCTCCATCATTACAACACAAATTCTTAAGACAGTCTCTTAAGCACTCTTTTACTTTTAAACAATATTTCTATACTGGGATTAGCTTGACGACCGAGTGAGCGGCGACTCCATGAAATGGTCTATAATAGCGACAATGTCCTTTGAAATTATTGTTAGAAGTATCTTTTTATAAAATCACACTACCACAACCAATTGTTTACATCAGATTATTTCATTTGAAATCTTACAGCATGACATCAAATCATAATATTTCAAAACGACATAATTACATGAATCCTCAATCAAATAAGCAAACAATTCAAACATTAAAGCATCATAAAAACATATGAACAATTCATATCATCAGAAACAAGATCATATATATATATCCAAAAATTATATACATCATATCAAAACTAGATTGGTATGCCACAATCTATACCTTGGCATACTCAATCCTATCAAACAATCTATACAAAATCTATAGTCCATAGAAACATAGCCTCGAGAAGCCCTCGAACTCTCAGCCTCATCTCCTCCCCAACCTTGACATGGATGAGGTGGTCCCATAGAGGTTTGAGATGTATCTCGGGTCCTCATCGTCAATCGGGAGGATGTCCTCGCCGATCCCAGCTTGATTGGTTCTGCAATGTTGGCTGGAAGTTGTACCCTCTAACCCTCTAGAACCAGTTGGAAGTATACCCCATGGTAGAATGTGGTCTGCATCATAGATCACACTAGCTCATCCCTGCTCGCCCCTCCAATTTTTGCCCTAAGCCATGTAGTCTCATCCTACAGTGTTTGTACTTGCATCCTCAACTAAGTGGCCTCATCCTGCATTGACTGCACCTACACTCAAAGGTGGGCAGCCTTAGCCTAGAGAGCCGCCATCTCGTTGCTCTCCCATACATCCACACCCTTGCCCTTATCGGGTGATGGTGGTCTCTCCCCCTACTACAAAGGAAGTCTCTCCTCCCTCTGCCCTGTCTCTCGTAGCCTTTGTGGAGCCTGTGACATCCTCTGGTGTCTCTCCTATGGAATCCACCACTGCTCTCTCCCTCCATGACCTCGTGTTGCCCCAATAGTAGCCTTCCATCACCTCCCCATTTGGCACACCACAGTGTGCACTGGACCCTGCGCCCTCATCATCCAAGGAGGGTGAATGCCTGTGTACCAAGCATCATAGCCATCTGCAACCCCTGCATGTTGTCACCATCCACTGGCTAGATGGGGGCATCATCCGCATCTTGACTCTAGAATCGCTACATGTCTAGAGCCTCGCTCAATGTAGTACTATCTTGAATAGTCTCGGAGTACTCGTAATCCCTAAGAGAAAGGATCCCCTACTGTAGACCAAACTACCGTAGTACCCAGTAATAATGGTGGAGCTCTACCTCTCCTTGCTCCATCCTTATCTAGTAGATTCGCCTGATGCGATCCAGCTCCTACCCATCCTCTGCCCACCCAGGGTGTGATGCGTAGTCGTTATACCATCATTAATTCTCAATGTATTTGTCAATCCAGGGCTGTGTACAAGGCTATCTATGGAAGAAGAGGCAAAACAACTATAACTTAGGTCAATCTAGAGCAACAGGTTTTATTGGTGAAACCGGTTGTGTGGGGGGTTTTTAGGACATTCCTATCTCTAAATTGCATGAATTAAACCTTAATCTAAGTTGCAGAATTGGAAACTAATCATTAACTGCAGAAATGAAGTCCTGATTTACAATTGCAGAATAAGACCTAATTATGTTGCAAAAATAACAGTTGTAAAATTGAAAGTCTGATCCTAATTGCAAAAAGGAAATCTAATTACTTTTGCAGCAATGAAAGTCTAATTCTAACATGGAAATGAAAACTGTCAAGGCTCTGTAATAGAAGGTTGTCAATCTTCTATGCAGGGTTTGACAGCAAAACATAAAATGCAAGAAATTGCTGAAAACAACAAATTCTGGAAATAACAGTCTAAATAAAATGGAAGCTTTGCTGAAAGTAGAGATTACAACTAAAACATTAAGCACAAGTTTAATCTAAACATAAATAAACTAAGATCACAAATATTGTCAGCTATTTACAAGCAATTGAAATAACAAGTTCTACAACTCATTCTGCTGCAGCAAAATCAGAATAAAAACCTGCTTATTAGTCCTCCTCCTAGGTCTGGAAGTGGCCAGCCTCCTTGTCCAGAAGAAGGTATGAGTCTCTCTCTCTCTAGATCTTAATCACACTCATTTACAAGCAATATGAAATAGAACTGGTGCACTTTATTGATTAAAGAACATGATTACAATAATTCTGTTGAAAAACTGTTACAGGATTGTAACAGTCAATTTCTACCTATTTTCTGCTTCTTCCTAGCTTCCTTACTTTCTACTTCCTGTTGCTACTACTACTAGGCTCAACCTGAATGGGAGCAATATTTATAGATGTCCTATGATCTAATTACAAACTATGAATATCTCAAAAGATCTAATCCTACAATGTCTGCAACAAATTCTGGTTTTATCCTAGAAGAAGATTAAAACTTGATCTTTCCCTTAATGATGGCTTTGGTCGGCAATGACGGCAAAGACAGATGGAAGATCTTTTCCTTTACCTTTTCCAACCTTTATTTCCCTTTTTCGGCTTCAAAAATCGGTCAACAAGTCAAAAAGCACATTCTGTTTTCATTCCGAAGATAAGTGGCTTCATTTCGAAGACAATGCAATTCTCATTCGAAGATACTGCATTCTTCATTCCGAAGATCGCTCATTCCGAAGATACTGCATTCTTCATTCCGAAGATCCGCTCATTCCGAAGACACTGCATTCTTCATTTCGAAGATCTGCTCATTCCGAAGATATCTGTTCATTCCGAAGATACTTCAGAATGAACAAATGTGTGCTTTTCCAGTGATTTCTTCTGCATCTCTCAGGTGGGTTATCTCTTAAGATCAAATTCCAATGGTCTTCATCTCTTTCCACATGTGAATTCCATGCCTTGCTATTTATGGACAGTTGGCTGGAATTTACATGGGAAAGACCAGTTTTTGCTACACAACAACAGTTTGCTTGCATTGTTGCTAGATTTAGGTGAAATAAATGCTTGAGACAAATCAAAACATGATTAGTGAAATGCTGCTATTATTCTAAGCATATCCCATTTTAGCAAGTCATAGCAAAAAGAACACAAAACTATGCAAAAAGCTGTAAAAATCAGCATATAATATTCCAAATACATTGATCATGCAAAATGGTTAATATACAACATATTGAATCAACTTAACTAACATATCGGATAAAACATAAGAGTTTATAGGCAATTTTAGTGTTCAAAACATGTTATGATTGAGGCATTTCCAGGCCTCATCATTTTCCCCCCAACTTATATTAATGCATGCCCTCATGCATTCTGTTGGGCTATGGAATCACATATGTCCATGTTTAGATTCCATGACCTGTAGAATAATTTCTTGCCTATATAATACCCCTTATTTTCTTGAATGTTCCTGAGCCAGTCTTCAAACTGTTCATCAAGTTGGGCATCTTCCTCAAAGTAGAATGGAACTGGAGTAATGATGGTTGGAGGCCTAAACCTAAGACCTATCCAGTTATGTTGCATGATTTCAATCATCTGGATTACACCTTCTGCTCTTCTTCTGGACCATTCTAAGTTGATGGGGGAGATGGGTTATCTTTTCTGCAAAGACATGGGAAGTTCATCCCATCTGTTTCTGCACACTGACAATGCTGGGAAAAAATTATGATCACAGAAATTGTTGAACTTGGCCACACAGTCCCTTAAGTTGTTCAAGTACATCCTCTTTACATCATCCCTGTTCATCATTGAGAAGTGTTGTCTGGTGATAACTGGGTGGTTTGGCTGGATTGCTCTGACTAACAGTTCAGCCTTTGTTTCAAGCTCTTTATTCTGCTTTTTCTCTTGATCCCAGTAAAGCTGATTCTGCAAAGTAGACATAAATGCTCTCAACTGAACATCTCCAATGTAGATTTGAGGATGAAATTCTACTTCCTCTGGAATGAAGAAACTATGTAAAAATAGTTCACACAGGAGATTTTTCTGCTCAAAAGGGTCGTCAAAGTATGCTTCCAAAAAATCTACAGTGGTGTCCAATTTATATGGGAGGTTTGAACTAATCCTCATGACCTGCCATCTGAGGTATTTTTCCTTCAAAATAAGGCTGTAAAATCTGGCTGGTCATCTAAATTGCACTAAAAATTCAGCAATTTGACATAAGTCAGACACCTTTCCTTTCAATGCCTGAATTTCTGTTTCCTTGGCTTCTAGCTGTTTTGCTTCCAATTTGAACTTTTCAGTTTTAGTGGCAAGCTGCTCATATCTAATCATCCAGCTAGCTATGTCTGCATTGTACTGCTCTAGAGACACAGTATTAGGTGGTCTGACTACAGGTGGAATCCTAGGTAGCAGATCAACTTGAACTCCTTTTTCTGCCACTTCTACTGGTTGATCATCTATCAATAATTCTACCTGTACCTCCTTATTTGCTATTTCTATGGGGTTGTCATCAGATAGTAATTCTACTTGTACCCCCTTATCTGTTGTTTCTACTGAAAGTGTAATAGTTTGAAATGCAGGGACCTCAATAGGAGTACTTACTTGAACATTTTCTTGTTGTTGGGACTGTTCCTGTGTTGGTGGCTCATCTTCAACATCCTCTGCTATGCTCTTTACCATTTCTGAAGCATCTTCGGAACAAGAAAGCAATGCTTCAGAATGAGATGGTGCTGCTTCATAATGAACAGGCACTTCTTCAGAATGAAGGGGTGCTGCTTCAGAATGAACGCCCATGTCTGTCTCAATAGAGTCATCTGCCTTTGATAGACCCAAAAGCAATTGAGCTAAATTATCTTCATCAAAGGATACAGTTGGCTATTTTTCAGATTGTGACAACATTTTTCTCAATTCTACCACTTCCTGCTGAAGCTCGCAATTTTTCTTTCTTGTATCTCAATGATGCTTTCTTTCTCCTCAATCCACTTGGTTTGTGTTCTGACAACACTTCTTGCTGCCCTCAGCTGCTCTGTGATGTCTTCCACTTCTATTTCTGCCTCAGAATCTGATGCAGACAGATCAACTGTAGTTGGCTGCTCAACCAATATCTCTTCTTCTACAACCATTTGCTCTTGTTCAACAGGTTCTATGAAACTGCTTATAATTGTATCCACCATATCTGTAGCCTGTTGAACTGTAGCCTCCTCCAAATTATCCTGCTCAGTTTTTGCCTCAGCTATCTGTTCAGGGAATTCTAGAAAATTTTTAGAGGTTGGTTGTATTTCTGTGACATCTGGGCTGCTTTGTCCTTCTTCTTCCTCCATAACCTGTTCTGTTGTTTCTTTCAAATGGATTCTAGTGGACCTCCTAGTTCCAGATGCAAACTTCTTCTTTTTGCTCTATTTTTTGGTGTCAGTAGGGGTTGTGGGGACAGTTTTAGATGCCTCTGTTTCCCTTATTATTTCTTGTTCTGTTAAATCAGTAGTCACTCCAAAAAAATGAACCTTCTTTTGTTTTTTTGCTCTGCTACCAGTTCAGAATCCTCTTTTTCTTTGTTTCTTGGTTCATGAAGTTGAGGGTTCAGGAGCAAGGTTTTCTGTTGCTGCTGCTGGGTGTGGTTCTATTTTTGTAATAGCTTCTGTAGCACCTTCTGTAGTTTCCTCTGTAGCATCTTCTGCAACATTTTTTGCAGTAGCTGTTTCTTCTTCTATAGCAACATCAACAGTATCTGGTTCTTCTTCTTCCTCATCTTCATCCCTAAAAATGACATCATTTAGGGTAGAGTAAAACCTATCAAAACTCCTAGGGTTTCCTCTAAAATGGTGTTGGCAAACTAGTTTGATGAGGCCATGGTGGCGAAGGCTTCCTTTGCCCTCCTGATATCTCTTTGCCATGTTTTTTAATTCTTGATACAGATACAGGGGAAGGTTTACCCTAACTTCTGGTTGCTGCTCACCATGTCTGAGATGGTTTAAAATTCGTAGATGATGCCCTGATAACAGCACATACTGCCCTTCACAGGTTAGGAATTTTATTACCCAGGTGGCTACTTCATCCCAGGGTTCCTGTAGGCTGGCCCTTTTTAACCCTTTGCATGTGTTGTTATGGGTTAAGTACTCTGGCTCTCTATCATTTTCTTCTACAAACTGATTAACTACATTTGCCAATGTATTCTTGCCAGATCTAGAAATTGAAATCCCTTCTAATGGCAGCTCAGTAATCTGACTTAAAATTTTAGGGGTTACCTCAATAGTCATGTCGTTAACATGTGCTCGGTTGTTTCTAAATGTATGGGCGAACATGCCAGCCAAATCTTCAGAAGACCCATTAAACTTATCCAAAAATGGCATAAACCCTCCATCTTCAAAAATCTGCAGGACTACCGGATTTTCTCTGAGGTAGGTGGTATCTGCTGGTTCCGTTCTGATCTTTCACCCCATATTTTTTGTTTTAAAAAAATGTTCACTACTGCTGCTATTCCTCTGCTGGATCTCTGGTTTTTATGTTGCAGATTTGCAGGGTTTAGCTCTAAGTCTTCGCTTGCCCTATTTCTCGTCTGCTTCTTCGGAATGAACCGTAACCTGAGCACTGTACTTCGCAAACACGTCTTCGAAAAGAAAGGTGGCACGCATTTCTATTGTTGCACCGAACACCTATCCATCAATGATTGCATGGACGTCCTTGCCATCAGATCCACCTCATTTGGTTTTAATTTTTTTCTATTTAGTCCACAGATTCTCACGTGCAAAATAAACCATGTCTTCCTTGATTCTAGTACCATGCAAAATAAACCATATCCTTGCTGACACGTGTCCCTTTTTATCGTATGCAGCTAAAAGAATTTGATTTTTTTCGTACCTTGTCTTCTTGGATGCCACATGGAAATGCTCTTTTCGAAGATTATAACTTATTGCGCAAACAAAACTTCATTCCGAATATTATGACTTCATTCCAAAGACGAGTCTTCATTTCGAAGACAAATCTTCATTCTGAAGATTATAACTTCATTCCGAAGGTAGGTCTTCATTCCGAAGACAAATCCTTTTTGTAAATTTAAATCTTCATTTCGAAGATTAATCCTCATTCCGAAGATCAATCCTCATTTTGAAGATCAGGCTGTATTGCGAAGGTAAATCGTCATTCCAAAGATAGATCTTCATTTCGAAGATAGATCCTCATTCTGAAGATAGATCTTCATTTCGAAGATAGAACTTCATTTCAAAGATGATGTAGCAAGTCGTCATTCCGAAGACAAAGTTTCGTTCCAAAGACAAATTGTCATTTTGAAGACAAAGTGCAACATTCATTCTGTTGTCATTCCGAAGACAATTTCAATCCGAAGATAATACAACAGGCACTGTGTTTGACATTCTTGTTCCGAAGATTAGGCAGAAATCAATATTTTCATTTTCAAAACATGTTTTAAGTATGCCAACTCTTATGAATACCTTTTATGCTAATGGTTAATCGTCATATACTATATACCAATCATTTTACAATGAAGAAATGTAAGAAATATATACCTGATAAAAATAGTTAATGCCAGTTTTGAAGAATGACTGCCTTTGTTGATGTTCTACTGAGATTTTCTGCAACATTTCAAAACAAGTGCACTTGGTGAATTTGTACAATGATGGTTCAGAAATTTCTCAAGGTTATGCATGCCATAAAACTGGTTTTCATGCATACCAACCCAGTAGTGCCTTAAGAAAAGGTTTTCACTGCTGAGTTATTCATTTTTCTCTCTTTCTTTTTTCTTGATTTTCCCCTTTTTTTTTTTTTTTACCTCTCCTTTTCTCTCTTTTTTTTTTTTTTTGATCCTGACTATGCCCATGAAGGAATTTCATGATTTCCCCTAAACCATGCCCATGAAGGAATTCATACTCAGAATTTATTCATCTTTTTGTTTTCTATTTTTTTTTATTTTTTTTGTATTTTCTACTTTTTCTTGAAATCCATGATCATGTTGATTGTTTTGAAGTGGAAGAGGGAATCTCTTCCACCTATTGTGTATCCAAACTATCAAGTTGCTGCAAGAATTCATCTTTAGTCAGAGGTGTATGGTACACCCTGAGGCGATGTCCATTTACTACCAACTTTCTTTGTGATCCATCAATAGGGGATAGGCGAGCTGCTCCATTGTCAAATACCTCTTCAATCCAGTAAGGTCCCAACCATCTAGTTCTCAATTTTCCAGGGAAGTCTTCATAGCGAGAATCAAATAGTAAAGCCCAATCTCCTTGTTGAAGTTTCCTCTACTGAATGTGACTGTCATGCCACAACTTCCTCTGCTCTTGAATTACCTCAGTTTGGTGCAGAGCATCCAATCTAAGTTCATCCAATGCATTCAGCTATAGAATCCTGTCTGTCTGTGCCTACGACAATTCAATTCCAATTTCCAGTGTTGTGCGCAATGTTAGTAGCTCAAATTCAATAGGTAAGAGAGGCTTTTTACCAAAGACTAGTTCATAAGGTGTGAATCCAGTAGTGGACTTCCAAGTAGTATTGTAGGCCCAAACTCGCTTTAGGTAATTTATCTAGCCAATTTCTCCTATGAAAGGCTACTATTTTTGTCAAGATGCATTCTAGTTCCCTGTTTGTTACCTCAACCTGGCCATTTGCTTGTGGGTGGTAAGGTGATGATTTCCTATGTTTGATTTCATACAATTCTGTAAATGCTTTTATGACTTTGGATGCAAATTGGGGTCCTTGGTCTGTGGTGATAGACCGTGGAGCTCCAAATCTCTAAAAAATCTGAGTATACAAGAAATCAGTGACCTTCTCTTCACGAGCATGTTTGAAAGCACGCACCTCTACCCACTTTGTCAGGTAATCGGTGCATACTAGAATATGCACCTTTCCTTGAGAAGGTGGATCAATAGGTCCTACAAAATCAAGCCTCCCACCTCTCAAATGGTTCTAAAACCATTTGAGGCTGCAGATGGCATCTCATTTGTATGAGTGGGTTTCCCCATTCTTTGGCATGCATCACAATGCCTGATGTACTTTTTTACATCCTTGTGAAGAGATGGCCAATAATATCCTGTCCCTAGGATTTTCCTAACTATGCTTTTTATAGAATAGTGTCCACCTGAGGGTTCATCATGACAAGCTCTAAGGATATCATACACTTCATCCTTTCGGATGCACCTACGTAACACATGGTCAGGACTGCACTTAAAAAGCATACCCTTAATCCATTCAAAAGAAGAACTCTGTTTGATCAATTGTTTTTTCTGTTTTGAAGTGAAATGTGGAGGAACTTTCCCTGTGACCAAATAATTGGCTATATCTGCAAACCAAGGTGATTGGACTGATATAGCAAATAGTTTTTCATCAAGAAAAGTGTCATCAACTAATTCCCCTTCATCCGTGTTCTCGCAACCTCGGACAAGAAATCTGCCACAACATTAGCTTTTCCTGGTTTGTTGATTATAGTGATATCAAATTCTTGTAGCAACAAGCAACCAACGAATAATTCTTGCACTTACCATAGGTTTATTCATCAAATACTTAATGGTTGTATGATCTATGTGAATAAATATTTGATAACCTGTGATGTAATGCCCGAATTTGTTGATGGCATATATTATCGCTAGGAATTCCTTCTCAGTTGTTGTATAATTTTTCTCGGCTCCTATCAAGTTCTTGCTAATGTTGTAGATGGTATAGTGTTCACCATTGTCAATTTGTCCTAATGCTGCTCCAATTGTTGTATTGGAGGCATCAGTCTGTATGTGAAATGGTAATGTCCAATTAGGTCCTCTGAGCACAGGTGGAGTTATTAATTTCTCTTTCAGAGCTTCAAATGCTTCCTGACACTTTGCAGTCCAGGAGAATTCAGAATCTTTAGTCAATAGGGCAAACATAGGACTGGCTATTGTACTAAAGTTGGGAATAAACCTACGGTAAAAACCAATGTGTCCTAGGAAGCTTCTGACATTAGTCTGAGTTTTAGGAGGAAGGAGATTCTTGATAATTTCCACCTTCTTTGGATCAACTTGGATCCCTTCAGGAGAGATGTGATGACCAAGAACTATCCCTTCCTTCATCATCATGAAGCATTTTTCTGGATTCAAGGATAACCGGTATGTTTCACAACGAGTTAAGACTTTGTCAAGATTTTCCAATGTAAAATCAAAAGTCTGTCCACATACTGTGAAATCATCCATGTATATTTCAACACTTTTGGTGGTCAGATCAGCAAAAATTGCTAGGACTGCTCACTGAAAAGTTGTTGGGGCATTACACAAACCAAAAGGTAAAACCCTATAGGCAAATGTTCCCCAAGGACATGTAAAAGTTGTTTTCTCTTGATCTTCAAGTGCAATCTGAATTTGATTATATCCACTAAATCCATCAAGAAAACAAAAGTATCTTTTTCCAGCAAGAGTATCTAACACCTGATCTATGAAAGGTAATGGAAAATGGTCTTTGTATGTCACCTTATTCAACTCTCTATAGTCTACACATACTCTCATTTTTCCATTTTTCTTAGGAACTATTACCAATGGAGAAACCCATTGGCTATCATAAATTGGGTAAATGAATCCTACTTCCAAAAGTTTTTCAATTTCTTCTTTCACAATATCTCTTAAGGCAGGATTCAATCTTCTCTGGGGTTGTCTAACTGGCTTGACTTCTTCAGTATAGATTCTATGGGTACATATATCAGGATGGACTCCTGACATATCTTTGTAGTTCCAAGCAAAAGCATGAACATGCTTCTACAAGACAACTATCAATTTTTCTTCCTCTTCCCTAGCAAGCTGGCTGTAAATGTTCAGAAATTTGCCTGGCTGGACTTCTATTTGTTTTGTATTTAGAAGGACTGAATTCACTCCTTCATACCTGGTGATTAAGGGATTAAGAGGACATTGCTGAGTTGGGAGAAAAGAAGCAGTTTCTATTTTATTGTTGCTTGAGGGAAGCATATCTTGTATGGAACAGTGAGAAGGAAAAATCGGATGATGGTGCCATCCATGTGGTAGTGAAACAGAGTTTCCCTATGATATTACAGATGGTTCATCTTCAGATTTTTTATTCTCCTCATTACTTAACAACTGTTGGATATTTGTTGCTTCTCCTTCTAAACCTTGTTCATGCAGAACATTCATCAGGATTGTTTCATTTTCTAAATTTTTTGTGTCACTGAGGTCTTCTATGTGTTCTCTTACTACTAAGGTAGCTAGTGTAGAAATGACCTCTTCTGGTTCTTCATCTGAGTCAGAAAACCATAACTGACCTAAAAATTTGCTAGATGGTTTTGTAGGAGGATATAAAGAAATCTGTTTCAGATCAATACCATTTGAAATAGTCATATTTCCAGATCTGCAGTCTATGAAGGCTGCTACAGTTGCAAGCCAAGGTCTTCCCAAAATAATGGGATATCCATGTGCTGAATTTCTTGGTCGTAAAACCAAAAAATCTGTAGGGAATTCCCAAGAAGAAAATTCTATAGGGACATCTTCAATGATACCTTCAGGTTTTGCAACCGACCTATCAGCCATTTCTAAAATCGTAAATGTGGGGTTGAGATGTTTGAGCTGTAATTGTTTCATTGTATCCTTGGTCATGACATTTATTGCAGCTCCTAGATCTACTAAGACATTTGATATTGGTACTGAACCTATGGTGACTGTGATAACTGGGCTTCCTGGATCACTATACTTTGGAGGTACTAGTTTTCCAGATAAGAGATCAGCTATCTTTCCTTCAACCTGCATAGTTTTAGGAAATGCTTTCTTTTTTCTTCCTGCTCTTTTAATGCACAAATTTTGGATAGTACTGTTAATCTCTGGTATTTCCTTAATGGCTTGCAATAAGGGCAATGATATAGTTAACTTTTTGAGTTCTTTGACCAGTTCTGACTCAGAATTTTTTGGTATTGCATTGAATCTTTCAGGATATGGAATTATCCTTGGTAACTGTTCTGCCTGTGGTTTTGTCTCTTTCTCTATTGTTGGTTGGATTTTTACTGGTTCCAATTTTTCTTCTGTCTCTATTGTTGGTTGGACTTTCTCTGGTTCCAATGATTCTTGCTCTTCATTTTCTTTAATTTCATTTGAAACTGGTTCAGGTACAACTTTTCTTGAACGAAGTTGGATGTTACTACAATCAAGAACATTAATTTCAACATTTTCTTCAACTTCAGCCACATAGACAGGAGGTGTTTGTCTCATGCTATTTGGATTAGTGACTGGTTGAGCTGGCATTTGAGGTTGTTTCACTTGTTGTGTTTGCTGCTATTTTTCTTGGAAATTTTGATTAGGTGTAGGCAACAAATGCTGAGTTTGACCTTGATTCCTTTGCTGCCTTGGATAGGACTGGTATTGTTGACTCCATTGTGGTTGGTTTTGCATCCAATGTGGATTAGTCTGATTTTGATTCCAGGCTGGATTGTTTTGATTCCAAGATGGGTTGTTTTGATTCCATGAGGGGTTGTTTTGATTCTGATTCTAGGCTGGGTTACTCCAATTTGCTTGTGGCCATTCTTGGGAATTTGTCCATTGAGGATAATTCCAAGGACGTTGGGGTGGTTCTGATTGTCCCCAAGGCATAGTACTAGGATTATGCCCCCAATTTGTAGGAAAATGAGGGGGATTTTGGTATTGAGAGAAATTTCCCCCTTGTTTTGGTCCAATATAGTTGAGTTCCTCGATCTGGTTTTCTAACACAGTTTTGAGTTGTGGTAGCAGGTGGCATTAATCAGGTTGAATGCCTTTTTGAACAGATACTACAAATGGCTGAGATAGATGTTTTATTCAAAGGACATTCCTGCAAAGCATGTTTATTTCTACATCTTGGGCAATAAATTGCCAAAGGTTCTATGTTTTTTGCTTTTGCAGACATTTCCCCTAAAGTAGTGTTTAGGTGCACTAGAATATCTATTTTGAAATTTGCAAGTTCCTCTATCAGGTCCTTCACATCAGTGCCATTTGTGCGGATTTTTCTTCTTCTCTGCTTAGTGCGAGAGTAATTCCTGTAGAGATCCATAATTTCCTCATTACTGAGAGTGGTTACATCCCCTTTTCCCATCAAATCTAGAACTTCTCTGGATTCATCTTGCAATCCTCTCAAAAATATGGTTTTACATAATTCCGGTTCTACAAGTCCACATCTCCTTTGAACAAAGGAGAACCTATCAAGATAATCTTCCAATGTCTCATCATCTTCCTGCTTGATTCTGAATAACTCATCTTTCCTATTCCTTACATGACAATATTCTTGATATTTATCTAAAAAGATAGTTTCCATTTGATCCCAGGTTCTTATGGAATTTGGCTCCAAGCTCATGAACCAACGCAATGTTGAATCCTTGAGTGTTGAGGGAAAAACCTTAAGTTTTTGATTGTCATTTATATAATCATAGGTCTGACACACTACCTTGAATTCAAACAAAAACTGATCAGGATCTTCAGATACAACACCTCGAAAGGTTGGAAGTATTGAAGGTGAAATGGTTTTCATGGGAGAGTTTTGTGTTGGATTCAGACGAATAGGATATTCAAATGTTCTGGAAGGTTGGAGCATATCCTGATCATCTCCTTCATTATGGACATAGCCATGTTGGCCATCTATATTGCCTCCTTCTGCCATAGTTTCCTGTTTCCTAGGAGAAGTTAAAGCTTTCCAAATTGTTCTCTCAAGAGGTCCAAGCCTCTCTGTTGATGATGAGTCTGATGAATTTTCTTCCTTAAGATATTCTGATGATGATAAAATTGGTGATTTTCCTTTCTCAAAATGTTCTAATGATGGTGAGACTGGTGATTTTTCTATCAATCTTTCTGGTAGTTCAAACATAGGTGATTCACCCCTTAGGCATGAAGATCTCCTTAATGGAACAAGCTAGGGATCCTTTGGGGTAGTTCTACCTTTTTCATCCCTAGACTTACTCATTCATGTTTACTCTTAAATGACATAAATTAAGTCAATAGTTGTTATCTTCCTCAACTGTTGTATTCAGATTTTAACCTAAATTTTCATAGCTTAGTCTGATTACAACTATTGGACTATTTGTTTTCTTCTGGCAACACTATTCCCCGACAACGATGCCAAAATGATGCGTAGTCGTTATACCATCATTAATTCTCAATGAATTTGTCAATCCAGGGTTGTGTACAAGGCTATCTACGAAAGAAGAGGCAAAACAGCTATAACTTAGGTCAATCTAGAGCAACAGGTCTTATTGGTGAAACCAGTTGTGTGGGGGTTTTTAGGACATTCCTATCTCTAAATTGCATGAATTAAACCTTAATCTAAGTTGCAGAATTGGAAACTAATCATTAACTACAGAAATGAAGTCCTGATTTACAATTGCAGAATGAGACCTAATTATGTTGCAAAAATAACAGTTGCAGAATTGAAAGTCTGATCCTAATTGCAGAAAGGAAATCTAATTACTTTTGCAGCAATGAAAGTCTAATTCTAACATGGAAATGAAAACTGTCAAGGCTCTGTAACTGAAGGTTGTCAATCTTCTATGCAGGGTTTGACAACAAAACATAAAATGCAAGAAATTGCTGAAAACAACAAATTCTGGAAATAACAGTCTGAAATAAAATGGAAGCTTTGCTGAAAGTAGAGATTACAACTAAAACATTAAGCACAAGTTTAATCTAAACATAAATAAACTAAGATCACAAATATTGTCAGTTGTTTACAAGCAATTGAAATAACAAGTTCTACAACTCATTCTGCTATAGCAAAATCAGAATAAAAACCTGCTTATTAGTCCTCCTCCTAGGTCCGGAAGTGGCCAACCTCCTTGTCCAGAAGAAGGTATGAGTCTCTCTCTCTCTAGATCTTAATCACACTCATTTACAAGCAATATGAAATAGAACTGGTGCACTTTATTGATTAAAGAACATGATTACAATAATTCTGTTGAAAAACTGTTATAGGACTGTAACAGTCAATTTCTACCTATTTTCTGCTTCTTCCTAGCTTCCTTACTTTCTACTTCCTACTGCTACTACTACTAGGCTCAACCTGAATGGGAGCAATATTTATAGATGTCCTATGATCTAATTACAAACTATGAATATCTCAAAAGATCTAATCCTACAATGCTGCAACAAATTCTGGTTTTATCCTAGAAGAAGATTAAAACTTGATCTTTCCCTTAATGATGGCTTTGGTCGGCAATGACGGCAAAGACAGATGGAAGATCTTTTCCTTTACCTTTTCCAACCTTTATTTCCCTTTTTTCGGCTTCAAAAATCGGTCAACAAGTCAAAAAGCACATTCTGTTTTCATTTCGAAGATAAGTGGCTTCATTTCAAAGACAATGCAATTCTCATTCCGAAGATCGCTCATTCTGAAGATACTGCATTCTTCATTCTGAAGATCACTCATTCTGAAGATACTGCATTCTTCATTCCAAAGATCCGCTCATTTCGAAGACACTGCATTCTTCATTTCGAAGATCTGCTCATTCTGAAGATACTTCGAAATGAACAAATGTGTGCTTTTCCAGTGATTTCTTCTACATCTCTCAGGTGGGTTATCTCTTAAGATCAAATTCCAATGGTCTTCATCTCTTTCCACATGTGAATTCCATGCCTTGCTATTTATGGACAACTGGTTGGAATTTACATGGGAAAGACCAGTTTTTGCTACACAGCAACAGTTTGCTTGCACTGTTGCCAAATTTAGGTGAAATAAATGCTTGAGACAAATCAAAACATGATTAGTGAAATGCTGCTATTATTCTAAGCATATCCCATTTTAGCAAGTCATAGCAAAAAGAACACAAAACTATGCAAAAAGCTGTAAAAATCAGCATATAATATTCCAAATACATTGATCATGCAAAATGGTTAATATACAACATATTGAATCAACTTAACTAACATATCAGATAAAACATAAGAGTTTATAGGCAATTTTAGTGTTCAAAACATGTTATGATTGAGGCATTTCCAGGCCTCATCATGGTGCTCTTGCCATGGCCTCTAGGTGATCTGGTCTGGGATGAGGTCGTCCAGCAACCTCCAAGACATCGATAGATCTATCCGCCACTGTGACCCTCTCTATAGCCACCAATAGAAAACCTGGGGTCTCTCCCGGTCAACCCCTGTCAATGGGAGCCCTACCAGCCTCTACATCGTAATGTGCTCCCAGCACCAAACCTACAGCAGCGATGTCAAAACCAAATATTGACCTCCCTTGTATACGACCCCGTGCAGGATCCTATACAAGCAGCAAAGAATAAAGCTGCCCCACAAAAATTTGTACTTGTGGTCTCTCATGTCGCAGACTATGTCTGAGAGCACCCATGGTAGTCTGCATCCGCTTTGGTGGCATAGCAATAAGCCACCGATAACTCCTTCCAAAACCCAAGTTAGCCTAGATGCCCCAGGCATCTGCCATAGAGACTCGATGTTCACTTTGCCCTTCTCCAGGGTGAATCTCGGGTCTCTAGTGAGCCTCATCATCACCTGGCCTTGATTTGCTATAGGCATAATCAGCCACCCTTGTATGGGGATCCCCATGATCCTCCATACGTCCTCTAGAGTGGGAGCCATCTCCCCGCTTCGGTAAATCGAAAGTAGGACGACCCCAGATACCACCTCTCTGCTAGGGCTATAAGTAGCCCCATGTCAGTCGGCACTTGTGGCATCTCTACCACATGATGTAGTCTGACCAATCCAAGTTAGTCATGCTCTGCCTGGTCAAGCATGACTATGTCATCTCTTATCCTACCGTATTTCCATTCGCGGCTCTTTAGCAACCCCTTCTACAAAACAAACAATAAAATAACAAAATCATTAATAAACCAATCATTAACATCAAATTAAACAACTTAAAATCAAGTTCAAAATAATATCGTCCACCATTGGATTATATCGTCCCCAATTGGGCCAAATCATCTTTTGTGAGGACGAAATCATCTCCTATTTTGCAACTTGGGAATTGCCCCTTGTTGGACAAAATCACCCCTAATTCGTCGATTTCGTTGTCAGACGAAATCGATGATCTAGGGACGATTTTGATGAAATCAAGATGATTTTGTCCCGACGACGTCAATGGCCTAAAAATGGCCGCGATGCCCCAAACAATAAAATTCAAATCAAAAAAATTACACCAAGTTAAATTAAACCTAATCTACTAGGACTAAATCTTTACCCGTAGCCCGTGCTGGACCTATGTCGCTTTGTGCACTGTCTCCACCATTTTTTTCTCTCTACAAAACTTTGGAACAGTAAAAGTGAATAGTAAAAATGAATTAGGGTTTTACCCTATTTTCTTAATTTTATTTAAAAAAATTAGCATTTTAAATTTTGCTTTTCTACGTTTTTACCTCAAACATTCGATTTGAGTAAAAAAACGAAGGGGCACCATAGTCAGCATTCGTATGATTCGACCAAGAATCGTCATCTAAAAAATTGAGTATATTTTTGCTTTCTCGTAAAACGGGAAAAACTCATATTTAATGCATTTTCTTCAAAAAATTCGCTAAAGAGGGGGCAAAATGTAGCACCCTAAAATTGGCACAGTTAAAACATTAGTAAAAAGATAAAATATTAAAATATGAATTTCAACCCCAAACTGCCTGTTAAATCGTCTTTTACCCGCTTTCCCCATTTTTCGCACCATTTTTAGGATTTTTTTTACCGTTGGACGATATCATCTCAGATTAGACGAAATCATCCCCGATTTGACGAATTCGTCTAGAACAGAACATCTAGATGATTGCGTCCCAAAATCAAATTTTCATAATTAGCTTTTGTTTCAACAGCCTCTCCAACTCGGGCATAAGCATGTCTGTGCAGTTGGAGATTGCCTTGTTGGAGATCTCTCAGATTGGGATGATCCCCAACCTCTTAAACCTCTTCCTAAGCCTATATAAACTAGGATTTTCTAGTTTACCCCCCCGACCCTACCTGACCCCCTTGATTCTGATTTCCTTGAACCCCTTAGCTGATAGATTTAATTCCTTATTCCCTCGTACTACTGTCTATGTTCTATATTTTTTATTTTTATCGCAGGAACTCTACTATTTTTAGTTGAAGCTAGCTTGGATCGTCGCGGATGATCTCGGATGATTATGGACAATCTCGTATGATTGGAGGCGATCCTGATTGTAGTCCAAATTGGGAGCAGTCTGAGTTAGAGTTTGCATTTTCTTAGTTTTTTATGCATTTTTCATATCATATCTCTACACTGTTTTAAGTTATTATGTTTTATGCATCTTGGAGTTCAAATCATTTAGCACAATCGCATAATAAATTTAAAATCAACCATTAAAACCACTGCATTTCCTTATTTTTTATTAGAATCTATTATTCAGACATGTTTGCTATTATTCTGACGAATTCGTCAAAAACCTGCAATCACAAAAACAGTTAGATTTCAGACGATCCTGTTTGATTTTAGATGACCTATGATTTGGGATGATTACGTATAAACTGAGATGATCTAAACTGCTACAAGACTCAGAATCTCCATCAGACATCTAGAATCAGGTATGAAACCTTCTAGTTAGCATATTCTCTGTTATTTGCATCCATTTCTATTTTTTGTATTCATTTAAATCAGCATTGGCATATAGAATAGTTTAGATTCATATCGGCCAAACCTAGGAGTTGAATGATTGAGCATAAAAATGAACACATCAAACACACTATCAACCTAGGCATGGAAACTGCCATTCAAAAGTTTCCTAGTGAACCCACCATCCGTCGAAAATTCACCCTTATACACCTCCCTCGAGAGGTAGGACCTTTAAAGAGCCTCTCAGTCCGAGGTATTGTCCCATCCTTTTCCCATCCCCATTTCGGGCATGGATCCTATAGCCTAAAGGTAAGGATGCAAAAAATTTTGAGCGATACAATGATCATGGGACCATTTGGGAGGTAGTCCTTTTGGTTCTTTGAAAATTTCAATATAGTTAGCCACAATATCTTGAAGATCCTTTGAGTGAATTTCTAGAATATCTTGTGCTTGAACTTCCAAATAATTGATTTGAGCTATGAATCCATAACCTCATTTCCTTAAAAAAAAAAATATACTGTGAGAACTCACCACCTTTGATGATGGAGTTTGAATTCCTTAGAGGTGAATAGTATTTCCATTTTATTTCCATTCCATAATTTTTTTTTTGAAATTAAAACTGACAGTGTCTAATTTTTCTAATCATTCAACTCCCAAAATGACATGAATTTCCTAAAATCATGACAAAGAGAGTTCCATGAAAAGTATAACTTCTCATTTGTATTTAAATTGAAGATGTTCTACCAATACATTGAGTATTTCCTCCATTTTCAACTAAAATGTGAAACTTATCTTGATTGGAAGAGTGAATGTGTAAGTTCAATGCCCTAGCAGTTTTATGGTCAATAAAATTATGAGTACTACCTAAATTGATCAACACACTTATGCTTTTATGCATAATAAATCCTGATACCTTGATTGTATGGTGAGTTGTTAATCTCATAAGAGCATGTACTAAAATAGCTATAGTGTCTTTGTAAAATGTTGCTTCATTATGATCTATGTTTTCTTCAACCATAGGTGATTCTTGTGGATTAATATCCTCTGCTTCCTCTTCGTCTTTCTTATTATCATATTCTATTTGAAAGTTTTGTCTAGGTACACATGCTTGATATTTTGGATGATTATTGTGACATTTATAGCAATAATATCTTGATGGCTGGTCATTTATACAAAAGGGATTGTTGCGATATTGAGGATGATTATAGGAGTCAAATTTAAAAGATGTCAAATTTTGCATCTTTTTCTCAGTAAGCTTAGAAATCCTTATAGTGTCATCCAAAGAGTATGGATAATATAAGTCTACTTCAATTTGAATATTTCTTTAAACCCATGTCTAAAGGTTGAAACCACCACATCGGTTGGTACATCTCATATATAAGCAAGAAGACTTATGAATTCTGAAACATAATCTCTGACTGACCTAGTTTATTTAAGTGCCAATAGACGAATGATGTAAGAATATGAACTACCTTCATCAAATATATTTATAAAAATATTATTGAATTTAGACCATAAGAGGGAATGAATATGTTAACATTTTTTCCAAGCGAACCATTGGTAAGATTCAGTACCTAATTTGGAGGAGGCATAAGAAACATTTTTGTATTTAGGAACACGATATAGGTGTAGGATACCCTCCATTTTAGCTATCTATCCATGTGAATATCCACCCTTAAAATTAGGCATATTCGTACGTGGAATATTAACACCTATAGGCAATATTTCTTGCTAATAAAATTCCTTGGTATCTTGATCCATATTATCATTTTTTCTATGGTAGTTATTTGGGGAAGGAGGAGCTTCTTGGTTTTGTTTATTCATTAATTTCCCAAGCATTAATGTTATATTGTTCATACTAGACATTAGTTGAGTCAAACATGCTTGTAATATTTGGTTGCTTGCATTGGGTTTCTCATTTCCTCATGTATGAAATTTTATTAGGATGAGTTAGGTGAGTTGGAAGGAGCCATGGGGTTAATAGCAAGATGGTCAGGGTTAAAACTATTAATGCATAAAGTAGAGTTATATTGTGTACATTTATTTCATGGAGGTCTTCTTGGTGACTTTGAAGGTCCTTCATTTGGATTATTTGTGCTATACAATCTTTCGTTTGGTCCTTTATTCCACCTACCACTCATGCATTTTCTATCTACCAAGAAGTTGGTACTAGAAAAATCTCTAAATAGTTTTTGTTTATATCTGCCAAATTAAAGGGTTATTAAAAAAATTGTTATTTTCCATTTGAACTCACTCCAACTACAAAACTGATATAGTTTGGCTCTCTTATTCCAATGGCTAGTTAGCTCAATGAATAGTTGGTGTTTGTAATACAACAATTATATGGCTCAATGGATATTCCAATGGATAGCTAGCTCATATCTAGTTGGTGTTTTGAAATACAATGGTTATATGGCTCATGACTAGATGAAAATATTTTTTTATATTTCTACAATGAGACTACCCTTTTTTATTGATGGGATACAAGGCATATCTGACAGTGAAGACCCAACACTAGACCTAACCAAATATGACAAGCTACGTTTGTGAAGACCACAACACTAGAACATGATTCTTAATAATTTTAAATAACAAGATGACCATTTGGTATATGGGACCAAGGTAGACCAGGTGGAAGACCACAACCACTAGATTGATAGATGAAGTAGCAAGAACACTGGTTATGCCTAAAATATTGAATTGAAATGCAATATAATATAATT
Organism: Wollemia nobilis; assembly: GCA_028583015.1. NCBI lineage: Eukaryota > Viridiplantae > Streptophyta > Pinopsida > Araucariales > Araucariaceae > Wollemia > Wollemia nobilis. The sequence continues at coordinate 706,316 of JAQPPZ010001829.1, read as the reverse complement.
ATTAGATTAAAACATGCAAAAAAAATATGATAAAGTAAGCAAATAGATTTATAAATATGTTAAGTAAAAGGGGGGAGGTTTATCCTTGTATTTATTAATTCATCAAATCAGTAGTTACAATACATCCCCTTGAGGGCTTTTCAATGTGATACATTTCAATTTACAAAACTTGAGGAATCAAATCCCTCCATGAGCTTAATGGTGCATTTCCAGGTGTTCTTCTCACAACCCACAATATAGAGCTATATTTGGGCTATGTTTATTCAACTCCTTAGTTCCTCCCTCATGCATAGAATACATGTACCTACACACAAGAGATTGAAAGATGTTAATAGCATATGTATTTTGTAATGAAAACCTTGAAAAATATGTTTCTATGAATATAAAAATTATTTATGACTAATATAAACTATTCCAAATGACTTGAAAACTTAGTATGATGTTTAAGAAGTGAATTTCATGACATCGCCTTAAGGGCACTCTATTGCAATGAAAATCAATGTAAATGCATTCAAAGGAAAACAACATAAAGTTGTAATCTAGATGGAATGAAGCAAATGTATAAAAAAATGATGGATTTCTCCTTATATTAATTCTTATATTGCTCCAAAATGATATTACAATGTTCCCCTCCAGGGCATTTACAAACTTGATACATTCAACATTACAATATTCAAGGGATCTAGTCCCTTGAAAGGAGGCCTTTAAGGCAAAGTTCTATGGTGTGAAACTCTGCTTCCCATAATCGAGAGCTAGTATTGGGCTGATAATATTATGCATATTTAGCTCCTCCTCCTATCTAGCATTCCTATTCCTGAAGACAAGGGATTGAAAGGGGATTAATAACATGTGTTATAGAAGAAAACAATAAAACCATAGAAAAGGAGCTTCATATACAACATCAAAAATTGATCTACATGCATGGAAACTGATCTAATAGAGCATAAAATATTATAAACTAATATAAATTCAAATGAGAAGATTTGGAATCAAGAGTAAAGGTAAAACTATGCAGAAACAATGATCGTCCCTAACAGGGACAACTAAACCTATAACATTGGGGACCTCAAATATGGCATCAAATCTACTCCAAATTACACCAAATTTGGACCAGAGGTTCATATAGGCATGCCTAAGGGGTATATGAAGGAATTTATCTCAAATTACAAACTATTTGGTGACCATATCTAGGTGTGAAACATATAGACTGCTAACCATCCCTAGGTGGGATGGTCACAAAACTAGCTTAGTTTTGTCACCTATTACAATGGGATTTGGTCCAAAACTTGGGTAGGGGTGTTTTTGATAGATATGACAAAATATTCCTTCAATTTGGCCAGTTTGGAATGGTTGGATCAAGTCCTATGCCCCTGTTGAGTGGTGTTTTAACCCGATTGTGAAAACACACTCTCCTGTAGGATCCGAGTCCTAAATCCTCTGCTTGCAAAGAAAAATGATTTCTCCAAGGTTCTTATTATGCTAATTACTGATTATCAAGGATGTTGTTTAAAATGAAATGCTAAGAACACCTTAGGGTTTGCAAGTGGATGTTAACAAGGGGCACTGTGGTTTATTTAATCTCGAAAGTGCAATGGACTCTAAAATGAATAAAATCTGTTTTAATCTTTAATTCGATGGACTTTTAGTGATTTATTCAAACACGGTAATTAAACCTGCGAAAATAAAATATGGGTTTGAAAAGCAAAGCAAAAATAAACAAAGTAAAAACGTAAAATAAATTACGATCGGAAAGTTGTCATTAATCTGATGAAACCGAAGATATTGAGGCTTTCTACATGCAACCTAACCTAATGAACCTGCACATCCACACAATCCAAATAGGCCAGGTGCGAGTCTCGAGGGTTTTTGTGGTAATTCCAGAAAATAGGCATTCGCATGAAGCAACCAAGAGATCTTGCATTAACTTCACCTAAAAACCTAAGAAATCTGGAAGGGAAATATAAACATTAAATCATGCATGCAAAAGTTACTCCTTCTTTCTCATCCAATAAGATGCCAACTCTCTGTATTTGTATTTAAATGATATCTCGATTACATTCAAAAATGTTCCAGGTGCAAAAGAAAATCCCGGAACAAAAAGAAGGAAATTGCCCAAGTACGGGCCCAGAATAGCACAAAGCTTTCGTCTCTGCAACTCCGTATTCGGAAATTTCCAACCTCTTATTCGATTTGCAATTCTGGTCTTATAACATTGTTATGGCTCTTCGATTTCCTCCGTCGCTTCATTTCCTCTTCCTGTGGGCGACCCTTCAAATTCCTACTTTTTCTTGCTTTGATTCACGCTCAAATTTGGAAACGCTCCGAAATTCATCTCTGCATGTAACGCCTCTGCAAGTTTGACACCTGCACGCCACGTGTCATGCACTTTTTGCACCTGCTGTAACGCTTTTCTGCGAAAGAACCCGACAAAACTGCAAGTCCGCCTGTTTACCTTCCCGACCGCGAAATGGCGACATGTCATGAAATCGTGACATGTCGCGATATCGCTACATGTTTCCTGGCCGTACGCCTTCATCAGCTCCCCGTAGCGATGTCGCAACCATTTTTCGTTTGTCGACCTCCGGCAACTTCTCGTAGCGATATCGCTACCCTTTTAACCCTTTGAGCCTTCTTCCTCGAATGGTAGCGATATCGCTACCACTTTTCTCTCGGACCTCCTAGGCAACTTTGCGTCACGACATCGCGACCATTATCATTCTCTTGCCTTCCTTCGACAAACCGTCACGATATCGCTACCGCTTTTATCTTCCGTATGCCTTGGCAAAACACGTCGCGAAATCGCGACCATTTTCTCCGTCCGTACAGTTTGCCAAAACACGTCGCGAAATCGTGACACTTCTCTGCTTCGAGCCTGATTTTCATTTCCGTCGCGATTTCGCGACATCTTCCTTGTACCGTACAACTTTGCCAAAATGCGTCGTGAAATCGTGACACCTTTCATCATCCGTACGTTTCTGCAAAACTCGTCGCGAAATCGCGACGTTTTTCCCCCTCGGACCTTCATGCAGCTTTCTGTTGCGATATCGCTACCGCTTTTTCTTTCCGTACGCCTCCCCGAAACACGTCACGAAATCGCGACCATTTTTCTGTTCCGCACGCCTTGGCAAAACCTGTCGCGATATCGCGACCATTTTCTTCGTCCGTACAGTTTTCCAAAACACGTCGTGAAATCGCGACACTTTCTCCGTCCGTACACCTTTGCTGCAATCGGTCGCGAAATCACGACGTCTTTCCTCATCGAGTCCTTTAGCTATTTCCTATCGCGATATCGCGACGTTTTTCCGCTTTCGTACACCTTTCCAAAACACGTCGCGAAATCGTGACACTTTTCATCACCCGTACGCTTCGGCAAAACACGTCGCGATTTCGCGACATCATTTATTTTCTTCCCAATAGCATGTCACGATTTCGCGACACCTTTTCTTTTCTCCTCAGTGACATGTCACGATTTCGCGACATCCTTTTCATCCTGGTCACCGACACGTCGCGATTTCGTGACACCTTTTCCTCCTGGTCACCGACACGTCGCGATTTCGCGACACTTTTTCCTCCTGGTCACCGACACGTCGCGATTTCGTGATAGTTTTTCTGTTTTGTTGTCGTTGACCGCACTGACCGCGATTTCGCGACATGTCGCGATTTCGCTACCTGTCGCGATTTCGCGACCCCTTTCTACACTTGTGCATTTTCTCTTTTTCTTCAATTCTGGCATCTGGGTCACTGAGATCCTTCCCTGTAAGCCTACAAAAAGGTGGGTCCCCAATTTTGGGGTGTGTTGTGGGTCAACCACAACAAATGGCGACTCTGCTGTCAAATGCTCTTGAGCATTTTAGTAAGAACCCAACCTAAAACATATCACAAACTCGTAAATACATGTTAGCACATAAGCAAAATAACAAATGCCCAAAGATCAGAAGTACATGAATTATCAGAATCATCAAGTATTAGCTCAGTGTGTGCAATGTGTTTTCATTCCCTATCGTTTGAAATTGATCAACATTCCATTATCAGTTTTGCATGAATGCATATATGGGATGGTGAATGATTTGTGTACCCTAATGAATGTGCAAGGAGATTTGCTTCCATAAAGGGCATGGTACTTCTCCTAATACTATGTACAAGCATTCAAGATTGCCAAACCCTCTTAGGATCCACTAGTTCATTTCCTTATTGTATCCCAAAGTTGGTTATGAGTCCCTACTATCTAAAACCCATGTGCAAGTGAATGTGAAATCAAAACTTTGGGGAATCAGACTCCCACCCAACCGAGATGAGAGTTTAACCTTATCCTTACTATTCTGATTTAGAGTTCATTACCTCACTTTAAGCAAAATAATTAAACCAGTTATGGAAGAAATGGTCATGCTAGTCTAACCCTCTAGACAATCAGTGGTCTTGTTTTTTAGGCAAGACATGATGCCATGCATGGGCCTATCTAACCCCACAATCCAAACCTTATCTCCATTTCTTTGGACCTTGGGGATGACTACCCATCCCTTGCAGAGGACAAGTAGTACGATCCTTACAATCCAAAATAAAGATGAGATGGGAAAAATTTATTTATTATTATTTTTTTATTTCTTGGACCTTGGGGATGACTACCCATCCTGGTTAGGGACAAGTAGTATGATCCTTACAATCCAAACCTTAGATATAAATCATTAATTCTGTTGCTTAAACCTTGGGGATGACTACCCATCCTTTGCAGAGGACAAATAGTATGATCCTTACAATCCAAGACTGATGAGAATGGAAAATATTAATTTTATTACTTAGACCTTGGGGATGACTACCCATCCTTTGCAGAGGACAAATAGTACGATCCTTACAATCCAAGACTAATTATGAAATGAAAAAATAAGAGCTTTGGGGAATCGGATTCTCAACCTAAGTCGAGATGAGAATTTACACCCTATCCTTACTACTCCATGTGGGCTTTAAGTTCTATGGAAGTGGTCAAAAACCACTGTTTCAGGATCATGTTGCATAATAGGATAGACATGAAAAACTTATTTCGCCCAACCTTCCTTCCAAGCTAGGTTTTGATCATTTTGCTCAAGATCCTTTTTAATGTATGAGACGTGCTTGGTTCTAGATATCTCAAGACTCAGTTTCCAACCTTAGGAGCTACTTACATATATGTTATAACACAACCCTAAGAGGATTTGACATACTTTCATGGCTTGTACATAAGATGCATATGTAACTAAAATGAAATGTATGTGAGGTGAGATGGAATATGAATGCCTTATCTTTTGCAAATGAAATGATATGTCATGCAAAACTGACTCTTTCATGTATCACAAAATCAAACAATATAACTTAATATGCTTGATGTTACTTGTGGAGCTTTTACAAGATAATTCCAATATTTCATATTCTCCTAACCTTAAGCATAAGTTGACATCTCAATTTTTCTTTTCATCATTTTTATTTTTTTTTATATAGACAAATAAAATAAACACACAACTGTAAATTAAAACTTGTTCAATCCAAAACTAAACTGCAATCCCAAAATGGAACTTTGAAAACACAAACCAAAATCCAAAAACCAAAATCTATATACAAATGTACAATATAATACAAGATGATGCAAAGCTTAGCTTATCACTTCCCTGGATCCCACACATGATTAGAACATTTCAATAAAAATATGACATAATATGCATGCCAAATGTTGTGGGAATCTAAGATCAGACCAAACAATGCAACAAATTTCCACTTGCCATGCTCACCATACCAATTTGATTTAGTTCCAATAATACTCCCATAGGTGAGCATCAAATTACTAGAATGATTAGACAATAAATGATTTTCAATTTTATCTTGTCTATTCTTTAAAATGTGAACTTCATAATTGCCTCCTTGATTTAGAATTAGGCTATCCTTTTCAAATATGCAATTTTGTAAGTAAGAGCCTATTTCTACAAACTTCAAAGCCAAATCATTTTCCAAATTTGTAGGCCAATCAAATTTGTGTAATAATTTACAAGCATCTAGGATATTTACTAAATTAGGATCATTAAAAGTTTTTATCCTAGATTCAATTAGTAATTGTTGATGAATTTTATTTAACAATTCAAGTGCATCAACTTCTTTTCCATTTATTAAAACCATGTTATTAAAAGTGTGATTAAAAATTATACCTTGTTTTTCATTTACCTTTATATCATTCAAATTATTCAAATTCAAAATATGGTCATCCTTTTCAATCCTCAAACACTCTTGGTCAAAGTGTATGTCAAGTAATCTGTTTTGATGATCACTTATTTGAGTTTCTTCCAATTGATCCATCTCTTTATCATTTGGTTCTAATTCTTTGTTCACTATCCATGGCATCTCTTCATTTGAATCCCCAAAATCATCCTGCAAACTTGCATCCACACTTTCAATGAATTCATATTTTGTCCCCTTTTCAAATCTTGTGAATATGAGATCTTCGTATGATGTAGAAGGCTCACCATCCTGCACGTCAAGTGAAATATGAGTTTCATCTATAGGGATGTGAGAAAAGAATGCATTACCATACCTTCCCCAACCATTGTAAAAATCGTCATCCAACTCTCGTGAGATGAAACTCCATGATATTTATGACATGCTCTTTTGATTCCTTCGTCAATTCTTTTTCTTCTTTGTCCTTGGTAATAGAATAATTATAATCTTCCAAAATTTGATGAGATTTGAAACCCTCTTCCAAAACATCCTCAAATTGTATAGGAGTTGTAATATCTTCCTTTGAGTAGGCAATTATGTTGTCCTGTATATCAATAGGCACACGAGTTTCATTAGTAGTTTTGGAAAGAGTGAAGTCTTCCCACTTCTTCCAAGCATCATAATAATCATCTTCCAAAATCAAGTGGTGACGTTCAACTATTTCTTCAACATTTTCCAAATCATCAATGTGTTTCTCATCAAATTCGTCTTCACCTTCCTTAGATGGTTCAATTATTTCCAAAAGTGGGTTATTTCTTGAATTCAAATTTATAAGGCTATCATTGTCCAAATTAGTAACCCATGATTCATTATCATAATTTGGAGGGTGAAGAATTTCTTGATCTTTAATTTTACACATTTCATCAATAGTATCTTCCAAGAACAAGTGGTGAAATTCTATCATATCTTCAAATTTATTTATTGATTTTCTTTCCATTTCTCTTTCAACCACTTCATTCAATTCTATGGTGGGTTCCATCCATTCACATACATCAAACATTGTTGAATCTAGATAATCATGTATCTCTACATGATCCTCACTATTGGATGTTGTCTTAGCAATTTGCACCTCCTCGTGAACTATATCCAAGGTGGTCATAAAATTTGGGTATTCAGATTCATCCCCTTGATCATTTACCTTAGATATCATTGGAGTGGAGGGTGCTATGTTTGATGGTTGGTGTAGGTTGGCATCAAAAGAACGATCTCTCATGTGAATATGTTGTGCCTTTTCTTCTTCAAGACCTTGTCGTTCTATCTCTTCTAAGATCTCATGGATTCTCACTAGGGACAAACCACTCAGCTTTTCCTCAATGAGTGAAGCAAGTGTGGGGTGTATGGCTCCTAGGTATACTTCCATGGCTTCTTCTTCCAATGTGTTAAAATTTTCCCACATTTGGGAGTGCAATTCACGAAATCTTCCATTGAATTGACTCAAGGATTCATTAGACTCTTTACAAATGGAGGTAAACTAATTTTTCAATATTTCTAAGTCCGCCTGATTACCAAAATGATTAAGATAGGCTGCTTCTAGTTGTATCCAAGAAGTCCTAACCTCCATGGGTAGTTGGCTATACCAAAAGAATGGTCTATCATCCAAAATGTATGCAAATAACTTACAAGCCACCTCCTCATAAAAAATTTGGAATTGACACAATGTACTTTTGTATACATGCAGCTTTTGCAAGTATCCTAGTGGTACCTCTTGATTAAAACACCGTAAAAATTCCAATAACATTTTAGGAATTTGATATGGTACCACAGGTATAGACAAACCCTTATAATGATCCTCTATTATTGATACCATTCTCTCTTTTAGAGACATTATTTATTTTCTTAAGGACACCCTTTGCTCCTCAAGTGTTGCCATTAGTGAACTTAAAATGCAATTTTAAAACCAAATCTGTTGAATATTCAACCTGCAATATAAAACATAAATCAAGTTAGCATCAACTAAGAGATGTATTCATTAAAATCAAATGAAACGTAATTGCATGAGACCAAAATTCTGAAAAATTAAATCACTTTATTTCTGTATGAACAATCAAAATGCATTGTAAAGCTCTTAAGCAATTTTAAGCATTTAAAATCATGATAAAATAAACCGTTTCAGGCCCTCCTTCTAGCGCCAATCTGTTGAGTGGTGTTTTAACCCGATTGTGAAAACACACTCTCCTGTAGGATCCGAGTCCTAAATCCTCTGCTTGCAAAGAAAAATGATTTCTCCAAGGTTCTTATTATGCTAATTATTGATTATCAAGGATGCTTTTTAAAATGAAATGCTAAGAACACCTTAGGGTTTGCAAGTGGATGTTAACAAGGGGCACTGTGGTTTATTTAATCCTGAAAGTGCAATGGACTCTAAAATGAATAAAATCTGTTTTAATCTTTAATTCTGATGGACTTTTAGTGATTTATTCAAACACAGTAATTAAACTGCCGAAAATAAAATATGGGTTTGAAAAGCAAAGCAAAAAAAATAAATAAAAACGTAAAATAAATTACAGTCAGAAAGCTGTCATTAATCGGATGAAACCGAAGATATTGAGGCTTTCTACATGCAACCTAACCTAATGAACCTGCACATCCACACAATCCAAATAGGCCAGGTGTGAGTCTCGAGGGTTTCTATGGTAATTCCAGAAAATAGGCATTCGCATGAAGCAACCAAGAGATCTTGCATTAACTTCACCTAAAAACCTAAGAAATCTGGAAGGGAAATATAAACATTAAATCATGCATGCAAAAGTTACTCCTTCTTTCTCATCCAATAAGATGCCAACTCTCTGTATTTGTATTTAAATGATATCTCGATTACATTCAAAAATGTTCCAGGTGTAAAAGAAAATCCCAGAACAAAAAGAAGGAAATTGCCCAAGTACGGGCCCAGAATAGCACAAAGCTTTCGTCTCTGCAACTCCGTATTCGGAAATTTCCAACCTCTTATTCGATTTGCAATTCTGGTCTTATAACATTGTTATGGCTCTTCGATTTCCTCCGTCGCTTCATTTCCTCTTCTTGTGGGCGACCCTTCAAATTCCTGCTTTTTCCCGCTTTGATTCACGCTCAAATTTGGAAACGCTCCGAAATTCATCTCTGCATGTAACGCCTCTGCAAGTTTGACACTTGCACGCCACGTGTCACGCATTTTCTATGCCTGCTGTAACGCTTTTCTATGAAAGAACCCGACAAAACTGCAAGTCCGCCTGTTTACCTTCCCGGCCGCGAAATGGCGACATGTCACGAAATCGCGACATGTCGCGATATCGCTACATGTTTCCTGGCCGTACGCCTTCATCAGCTCCCCGTAGCGATGTCGCGACCGTTTTTCGTTTGTCGACCTCCGGCAACTTCTCGTAGCGATATCGCTACCCTTTTAACCCTTTGAGCCTTCTTCCTCGAATGGTAGCGATATCGCTACCACTTTTCTCTCGGACCTCCTGGGCAACTTTGCGTCGCGACATCGCGACCATTATCATTCTCTTGCCTTCCTTCGACAAACCGTCGTGATATCGCTACCGCTTTTATCTTTCGTACGCCTTGGCAAAACACGTCGTGAAATCGCGACCATTTTCTCCGTCCGTACAGTTTGCCAAAACACGTCACGAAATCGCGACACTTCTCTGCTTCGAGCCTGATTTTCATTTCCGTCGTGATTTCGTGACATCTTCCTTGTATCGTACAACTTTGCCAAAATGCGTCGCGAAATCATGACACCTTTCATCATCCGTACGTTTCTGCAAAACTCGTCGCGAAATCGCGACGTTTTTCCCCCTCGGACCTTCATGCAGCTTTCTGTCGCGATATCGCTACCGCTTTTTCTTTCCGTACGCCTCCCCGAAACACGTCGCGAAATCGCGACCATTTTTCTGTTCCGCACGCCTTGGCAAAACCTGTCGCGATATCGCGACCATTTTCTTCATCCGTACAGTTTGCCAAAACACGTCGCGAAATCGTGACACTTTCTCCGTCCGTACACCTTTGCTGCAATCGGTCACGAAATCGTGACGTCTTTCCTCTCCGAGTCCTTTAGCTGTTTCCTGTCACGATATCGCGACATTTTTCCACTTCCGTACACCTTTCCAAAACACGTCGCGAAATCGTGACACTTTTCATCACCCGTACGCTTCGGCAAAACACGTCGCGATTTCGCGACATCATTTATTTTCTTCCCAACAGCATGTCGCGATTTCGCGACACCTTTTCTTTTCTCCTCAGCGACATGTCACGATTTCGCGACATCCTTTTCATCCTGGTCACCGACACGTCGCGATTTCGCGACACTTTTTTCCTCTTGGTCACCGACACGTCGCGATTTCGCGACACTTTTTCCTCCTGGTCACCGACATGTCACGATTTCATGACAGTTTTTATGTTTTGTTGTCATTGAGCGCACTGACCGCGATTTCGCGACATGTCGCGATTTCGCTACCTGTCGCGATTTCGCGACCCCTTTCTACACTTGTGCATTTTCTCTTTTTCTTCAATTCTGGCATCTGGGTCACTGAGATCCTTCCCCGTAAGCCTGCAAAAAGGTGGGTCCCCAATTTTGGGGTGTGTTGTGGGTCAACCACAACAGCCCCTAAAATAATCTTCAAATGAAGAGGGTTTCAAGGCTAAGGTAGGGCGAGTTTTGGTTTTGCAAAATGTGAGGGTTGATTTGTGCAGCACTTCATTGCACAAATTCTTCAATCCTTATTTTCTAAAATTAGGTGTTTACACCTCCTTTTATAGCCCAAAAGGGCATATAGGGAAAAAGGGCATGTTTTGCCATGCGAGGCAGGTGCCACCATGTATCCTAATATTGTCATTGATTGGTGAGGGAAGGTTACCCATTTGGGTCTCCCAATATACTGCCTCAAAGTCCATTTGTAGGTCCCTAATAAATTTTGGGTGATTGAATGCGTTAATGGCAGTTTTTGATTGCCATTTAGCACATCCTTTAACTTTTTGGAGGGTCTTCTTGGGGGTCATCCCACCCAGGGATGGTTATGGATGGCCATCCATGGGTGGGACAATCACCAAATGTGACCATCCCTTGCTAGGACGGTCACCAGTAGGAGCCCCAAAACTACCCCAAACTACTAGGAACCCTCCAAACTGAGTTTTGGAGCCTTATTCAAGCCTTTTTCTAGCCTAGAGGGGTGCCCAATAAGGCCATATGTTACCGATAACAGGGGCATATGTGATGCACTGATAGTATTATCCTATTTACGTGATTTAGGTGTCTACAGATGCCCCATTTTGAGATGTGTTGTGTAACAAAGCACTAAGAAAAATAGATCACTAAATCATCAAATGATTAAGGTTGTTCAATAACCTAATCAACTCTAGATGCCTCCATTGTGGAAAGAGCATACATTCTTGGAATCCTTGCTATTGACATAGTTAAAGGATCAATTATAGTTATACCTTTCAGTTGTGTTGTAGTAACAGTCTTATGGGGATTAAGGCATACTAGATTTTTGTGCCTTGTATTCTTGGAAACCTTTTCATGGATCAATTCCTAAGGTTTCAAGGCGGTCAATCCTATCTATGTTTCTTATGTTGATTATTTGCCCTAGCATGGGCTTGAAAATTTATCTTTAACGAGGATTATTTTGAATGCATGGAATTTACACTTCTAAGTGTTTTAATGTTTATTTGATTTTATGAAATAATTATTATGACTACCCCGTCAAGCGATGATTCGATGAGGATATGGCCAATGATAAAGCGATGAGTCACTTGACACATGCCTTAATTGGGGTAATTCTCTATTTTTTCCAAGGTACTATATACGTATTTGAAGAGGATTTTTGACAGTTTTGATGAATAGTTTTGGAGGCAAAAGGCTAAATATTTCATTCCCGTGGAGCGGTCCAGCCATGGAGGCCTTCTTGGGGACTAAAATAGACACTTTAAATGCATCCAAAATTACTATAGGTTTAGTCTTGATCTCTCCTAATTTGGTGACCATTCTAGCGATATTTTTGGTGGGTTTTTGACCATTTTTTTATATTTTTAGTTGTTTTTAATTTTATAGTATTTTTATTTGGTGTTTATTTCTTCATTGATCTAGTCAATGCTATATAATACAATCATCTAAAGAGTGCACATATTAGAATCATTACCTTCGATAAGTTAAAGAACTTGATTTTGGTAGTCTTTGAGATACTGTCAAACAAGCTTGAGTCTAATCCTAGCCATGGCGACAATTAGGCGATAAGCTTAAGAAGATAGGTTTAAGTCAAATCATAGCCTTTATGGCAATTAGGAGATAATATTATGTCAAATCCTAGCCTAGACGATAATTAGAAGATAAGCCTAAGTCAAATCCTAGCCTAGACAAAAATTAGGATATAAGCTTAAGCCAAATCCTAGCCTAGACGACAATTAGGAGAGAAGCTTAAGTCAAATCCTAGCCTAGAAAACAATTAGAAGATAAGCTTAAGTCAAATCCTAGATTAGAAGACAATTAGGAGATAATATTAAGTCAAATCCTAGCCTAGATGACAATTAGGAGAGAAGCTTAAGTCAAATCCTAGCCTAGACGATAATTAGGAGATAAGATTAAGTCAAATCCTAGCCTAGACGATAATTAGGAGACAATATTAAGTCAAATCCTAGCCTATATGGAAATTAGGAGATAAGCTTAAGTCAAATCCTAGCCTAGACGATAATTATGAGAGAAGCTTAAGTCAAATACTAGCCTAGACAACAATTAGGAGATAATATTATGTCAAATCCTAGCCTAGATGATAATTAGAAGACAAGCTTAAGTCAAATCATAGCCTATATGGAAATTAGGAGATGATATTAAGTCAAATCCTAGCCTATACGACAATTAGGAGATAAGCTACTCTATTTTCTTGAATCTAATTTTGATCTTTTGCTTATTTTCCCCAAGCAAGGAGGGTGCATGATTGTCTTTAACAATGATTTGTGCACGAACACACTTAGCAATGATTGAGTTATTAATTGTTGATTTGAATTATACATGTTGTTATTATGACCAATGAGCTAACTGTATGTTGTTGGGGCATGTTGGGTGACCAAAGGGATTATGGATACCTTTGGGTCTTTTGGAAGTTGATTTCTTAATTGTTTGATTGTTGATTAGGGGAGGTATGATACCAATAATGCCCTAGCTGATTTTTAAAAAATGTTTTATGGGATTTACAATTGTGCAATGTTGGAATTTTAGATCCATTATATGTTATGATTTTATGGATGCATTAATGAATGTAATTCTTATTGATGATGTGAATATGCTATATGTATGCAATGTATTGATCTTATGATGTTATAGTGTAATGATATGTAGATGTGGAAGTGTTCTTTATATGCTTTTTTAATTTAAAAGATATGCATAAAATAGTCAGTGGCCATCTAAATATCATTGCTAATATTTATGTGGTATCTATCCTATCTCATGAATACCACTTAATAAGCAAAATTTTATAAGGAAAAAAAATGTGTATGATTGGATGTAATGTTTTTTATATAATTTTGTATGATGGATTTGTGATGACTATTTGACACATTATATGCTTTAGCACCACGGACTGTACAAAATGTATCATTGTTATTTTCATGTTATTATAACACTTTATGTAATGGATTGTGTAATTGTGACAAATATGTGACAATATGATATAAAATGAAATGGATAATGTAATATTATATGATATTATTTGATAGTTTTGAAGAGACACTCTAGTTACCTAATCAAAAGTCATATAATAACTATAAAATATCTTTTGACAAAGTATGCACCAACTAATATAATGAAGATAATAAATATCCATGTGTGTGCATGCGATTCCATTACCATGATAACACATAAGGTTATCCTAGTGCAAATGGGATTCACTCAGCCCATCGGCACTAGAAGTCACCCTACGAGTCTCATTATCTTGAGTTTTGTACTTAGTTGGATTAGACTACTAGGTAATCTAGGTTACAACAAGCTATCTCATCCATATTAAAACATTGGTCTATACCTAAGCAAGTTGCTTAAGTGACAGACATATCATCATGCGGGAGGCTACCGCCATTGACAAGTAGGCTATCCACCAAACCTGTAATGAGGATCACCTTATGGTTCTCTAATGCTAAGAATTATAGGGATTAAAGTTCAAGAATCCCTTATTTTATTTTAACTTTAAATTTCTCAATGGAGTTGCTCATTTTGATTTTGTGAGCAAGGGATTTTTGTAGTGGTGAGAACCACTATTTCTTTGTGCTTTTTCCTAGTGATAATAATCACTATTTCTTTTTACATATTTTGAAGTGATGCTAATCACTGTTTGAATTTTATCTTTGGGATACTTTCTCTAGTGTAGAGCAAGGGATTTATGGTTAAGGAGGAATTTTTCCTTTTGTAAATTCTCAGCATCTTTGAACCATTCACATAGGGGGATGAGAAAGATAACCTTTTCGCTTGAAAGTAACCTAGACCACTTTATAGTTTTCATATTTCATTATGCTAGACTTCGATTTATTAATGTGAAAATATGTTGGGATTTTGATGTATATCAAGCATTATCTAAGGAGGATTCTACCTTCTAAAAATCATGATATCTTTCTACAAAATCTGAGAAGACAACTAGGTATGGCTGAGTGACCGAAAACTTTAACTATGTTTTAATAACAATGGCTAAGTGACGGGAAACAGACATATAATGTAAATGTAAATGGTATATGTAATGTAAACATGTGGTATTATTGATTCATAATAACAATTATTTTAATAGATGCCTAGTGTACAAACCTGGTGCTAGACATGTATGATCAATTTTGGAATGATTCTTAATGCAATGATGAGTATGCCTAATGCAGTTTAGATGAAGTGCAATGAAGAAATATTTTTATATTTTGATTATTTTAATGATGTTTTTGAAATATTTTGATATATATATAGATACAGGTTGACCAATTGTATTAATAAATGCCATTGGGGCTTTTTTGGTGACCAAAGGACTTATAGACGCCTTTGGAGCATTTTGGGATGACCTAGGCAATCATAGATTGCCTAGGAACATTTTAGTTTGACCTAGATGGTTATATATCACCTAGGGATTTTTGATGGGGAAAAAAGAGCTTATAGATGCCTTTGGGAATTTTTGGATTGACCTAGATGATCGTAGATAGTCTAGGAACTTTTTATTTTGACCTAAATGGTCATTAACTGCCTAGGAGCATTTTGGGTGACCTAGACGGTCATGGACCACCTAGGAGTGTTTGAAGGTGACCAAAGGGGTTATATATGCCTTTGGGGATTTTTGGATTGACCTAGATGATTGTAGATAGTCTAGGAGCATTTTTATTTGACCTAGATGGTCATAGACCGCTAGGAGCATTTTTGGTGATCTAGATGGGCAATGACACTAAGGAAGTGTCATAGACTATCTAGGGGCATTTCATTGTGACCAAATAGATTATAGATGACTTTGGAGCTTTTAGGGTTGACCTAGATGATCATAGATAGTCTAGGATATTTTTTATTTAACCTAGATAGTCAAATACCACTAGGAGAATTTTTGGTGACCTCGATGGGCAGTGACACTAAGGAAGTACCATAGACTACCTAGGGGTATTTTATTGTGACCAAAGGGCTTATAGATTCCTTTGGAGATTTTAATGTTTACCTAGATGATCATAGATATTCTAGGGGTATTTTTATTTGACCTAGATAGTCATTGACTTCTAGGAGTATTTTAGGTGACCTATATGGTCATCGACACTAAGGAAATGCCATAGAATACCTAGGGGTATTTTATTGTGACCAAAGGGCTTATATATGCCTTTGGAGATTTTAAGGTTGACCTAGATGATTGTAGATAGTATAGGGGTGTTTTTATTTGACCTAGATGGTCATTGACCACTAGGAGCATTTTAGGTGACCTAGAAGGTCATAAATACTAAGGAAGTGTCATAGAATACCTAGGGGCATTTGGTTGTGACAAAAGGGCTTATAGATGCCTTTGTAGCTTTTAAGTTTGACCTAGATGATCGCAGATAGTCTAGGAGCATTTTTATTTGACCTAGATAGTCATTGATCATCTAGGAGAATTTTAGGTAACCTAACGATCATCGACACTAAGGAAGTGTTATAGACTACCTAGGGTCATTTTATGGTGACCAAAAATATTATAGATTTGGAAGCAAGATTAAAGGTAAAAATATGTAGAAACAGTGACCATCCCTGATAGGGACAACTAAACCTACAACATTGGGGACCTCAAATATAGCATCAAATCTACTACAAATTGCACCAAATTTGTACCAGAGGTTCATATAGGCATGCCTAAGGGGTCTATGGAGGAATTTATCTCAAATTCCAAACTATTTGGTGACCATCCCAAGGTGTGACACCTACAGACTACTAACCATACCTAGGTGGTACGATCATAAAAATGGCTTAGATTTATTACCTATGCCAATGGGATTTGGTCCAAAGCTTGGGTATGGGTGTTGTCGATAGATGAGACCAAATATTCCTTTAATTTGGCTTGTTTTGAATGGGTGGATAAAGTCTTATTGCCCCTGAAATCACCTTCGAATGAAGAGGGTTTCAAGGCTAAGGTAGGATGAGTTTTGGTTTTGCAAAAGGTGAGGGTTGATTTGTGTAGCACTTCGTTGCATAAATTCTTCAATCCTGATTTTTTCAAATTGGGTGTTTACACCTCCTTTTATAGCCCAAAAGGGCATCTAGGGAAAAATGGCATGTTTTTCCATGCGAGGCAAGTGCTACCATGTGTTCTAATATTATCAATGATTGGTGAGGGAAGGTTTCCCATTTGGGGCTCCTAATCTATTACCTCAAATACCATTTGTAGGTCCCCAATCAATTTGGGGTGATTGGACACATTAATGGTAGTATTTGATTGCCATTTAGCACATCCTTTGATAGTTTTGGGGCTCCTCCTAGTGACGTTCCCACTAAGGTATGATCATAGTTGGTGACCGTCCTACCCAAGTATGGCCATCCATAACCATCCTTGGGTGGTACAGCCCCCAAGAAGACCCTCAAAAAAGTCAAAGGATGAACTAAAAAGTAATCGAAGACTACCATTAATGTGTACAATCATCCCAAATTGATTGGGGACTTGCAAATGGACTTTGAGGCAGTAGATTGGGAGTTCCAAATGGGAAACCTTCCATCACAAATCAATGACAAGATTAGGACACATGGAAGCACCTACCTCGCATGGAAAAACATGCCCTTTTGCCCTAGACTCCCTTTTGGGATATAAAAGGAGGTGCAAACACCGAATTTGAAAAAAGTAGGATTGAATAATTTATGCAATGAAGTGCTACACAAATCAACCCTCACCTTTTGCAAAACCAAAACTCGCCCTACCTTAGCCTTGAAACCCTCTTCATTCGAAGGATATTTTAGGGGTAATAGGACTTGATCCACCCATTCCAAATTGACCATATTGAAGGAATATTTAGCCCCATATGTCTACAACACTCCTACCCAAGTTTTGGACCAACCCATTGGCATAGGTAACAAAACTAAGCCATTTTTGTGACCATACCACCTGGGGATGGTTAGTATTCTATAGGTGTCACACCTAGGTATGGTCATCAAATAGTTTGAAATTTGAGATAAATTCCTCCATAGACCTCTTAGGCATGCATAGATGAACCTCTGGTCCAAATTTGGTGCAATTTGGAGTAGATTTGATGCCATATTTGAGGTCCCCAATGTTGCGAGTTTAGTTATCCCTGTCAGGGATGGTCATTGTTTTTACATAGTTTTACCTTTCATGACATCGCCTTAAGGGCACTCTATTGCAATGAAAAAGTAGTGTAAATGCATTCAAAGGAAAACAACATAAAGTTGTAATCTAGATGGAATGAAGCAAATGTATAACCAAAATGATGGATTTCTCCTTATATTAATTCTTATATTGCTCCAAAATGAGATTACAATGTTCCCCTTGAGGGCATTTACAAACTTGATACATTCAACATTACAATATCCAGGGGATCTAGTCCCTTGAAAGGAGGTATTTAAGGTGAAGTTCTATGGTGTGAAACTCCTCTTCCCACAATCAAGAGCTAGTATTGGGCTGAAAAGCTTATGCCTCTTTATCTCCTCCTCCTGTCTAGCATTTTTGTTCCTAAAGACAAGGGATTGAAAGGGGGTTAATAGCACCTATGTTATAGAAGAAAACAATAAAACCATAGAAAAGGAGCTTCATCTACAACATCAAAAACTGATCTACATGCATGGAAACTGATCTAAATAGAGCATAAACATATTATAAACTAATATAAATGCAAATGAAAATATTTGGAAGCAATATTAAAGGTAAAAATATGCATAAAAAATGACCATCCCTGATAGGGACAACTAAACCTACAACATTGGGGACCTCAAATCTAGCATCAAAACTACTCCAAATTGCACCAAATTTGGACCAGAGGTTCATCTAGGCATCCCTAAGGGGTCTATGGAGGAATTTATCTCAAATTACAACCTATTTGGTGATCGTCCCTAGGTGTGACACCTATAGACTGCTAACCGTCCCCAGGTGGGACGGTCACAAAACTGGCTTAGTTTTGTCACCTATGCCAATGGAATTTGGTCCAAAACTTGGGTAGGGGTGTTGTCGATAGATGGGGCCAAATATTCCTTCAATTTGATTGGTTTGGAATGGGTGGATCAAGTCCTATTGCCCCTGAAATTGCCTTCAAATGAAGAGGGTTTCAAGTCTAAGGTAGAGTGAGTTTTTGTTTTACAAAAGGTGAGGGTTGAATTGTGTAGCACTTCGTTGCATAAATTCTTCAATTCTACTTTTTTAAAATTGGGTTTTTGCACCTCATTTTATAGCCCAAAATGGCATCTAGGGCAAAAGGGCATGTTTTTCCATGTGAGGCAGGTGTTGCCATGTGTCCTAATCTTGTCATTGATTGGTGAGGGAAGGTTACCCATTTGGGGCTCCCAATTTACTACCTCAAAGTCCATTTGTAGGTCCCCAATCAATTTGGGGTGATTGGACGTGTTAATGATAATATTTTATTGCCATTTAGCACGTCCTTTGACTTTTTGGAGGGTCTACTTGGGGGCCATCCCACCCAATGACGATTATGGATGGTTGTCCCTGGGTGGAACGATCACCAAATGTGATCATCCCTTGGTGGTAAGGTCACCATTAGGAGCCCCAAAACTGCCCCAAACATCTAAGAACCCTCCAAACTGAGTTTTGGAGCCTTATGCAAGACTTTTTCTAGCCTATAGGGGTGCCCAATAGGTCCATATATTTTTGATAAGAGGGGCATATGTGATGCAATGATAGTCTTATCCAATTTATGTGATTTAGGTTTCTATAGATTTCTATTATATGATTTAGAAAATATCTAAGCAGAAATCAAAGTGAGATTATGAGCATAACTTGTGGTCATTCCTAGCAAGGACAACTAGGACTATAATCATAAAAACTCTAATTGACCTATCAAAACTACTCAAAACTTCACCAAATTTGTATGTGATGTTAATATAATGCTCTAGAATTAAACCACATAAAAATTGGATCACAATTATGGTCAAATTCATGGTCATCCCTAGGAGTTCCAACTAGACCTACTAACCGTACCAGGGGGGATGACCACAAAATATGGTGGTTTTTACCACCAATTCCATTTGGATCTGGTCAATAATCCTCCTAGGGATGTTTTAGTCAAATTTTGTAAAATAAATATTTGAATTGATGGGTTTTGGAATAAAATACCATGTCCTAGAACACCTTAAAAATGCCTTTGTTTAAAGATGTTTCCAAGTAAAATAGGTGGACAAATATTGAGGGAAAATATTGGTAGTATTTCATGGTCAATAATTGTAGAATCTCCTCTTTTGAATTGGGTGAAAACACCTCAATTTATATCCCAAGAGGGCATAGGGTTCAAAGGATAATGTTTAGGCATGCAAGGCAAGTGCCACCACTTGGCAATGTCTTTGCCATGCATAGGGTGGAAGAGGATTCCCATTTGGGCCTCCAATTTGCAGGTCCTAATGGTCATGGCAGCCTCCCAATCTATCATGATTGATTGGGGAGGACAAGTTGCAGAAATTAATTGCCATTTATCCCATAATTTGAATTTTTATGGGTCTAGAACATGTCCATACCACCCAAGGATGGTTTTTGGTGGCCATCCTAGGGTGGGATGGTCATAAAATGTGACCATCTTGGGGTGGGATGGTCATGGCTATATGCCCCAAAACCTTCCAAAAGTGGGTTAAACATTTAAAAAAGTGGTTGGGAGCCATAATTAACCCCTGAGGGTGTCTCAATGGGGCCATAAAATGTCTATAAGAGTGTCACATTAGTATTCTTATCTGATTTATATGATTTGAGTGTCTATAGATACCCCTTTTTGAGATGCACTATGTGCAATAGAGTGCTAAGCAAAAATAGATGAATTAACCATTAAATAATTGAGTTTATTCAATAACCTAACAAAATTTAGATGCCTTTAGTGTGGAAAGAGCATACATTGTTGGAATACTTGCTTTTGACATAGTTGAAGGATTGCTTTTGGTATACCTTTCAGCCACACTGTAATGACAGTTGTATGGGCTTAGGGTATACTTGGTCTTGGTTCCTTGTTTCCTTGTAAGCCTTTGTCTTGGGTGAATTATCGAGGTTTAAAGGAGGCCAATACTTTTCCTTGGTACATTTGCTAATTATTTTCCCCAACATGGGCTTGAAAATTTATCTTTGGCAAAGATAAATTTTGAATGTATGAAAATTGCACTTTTGAGTGTTTAAGTGTTTATTTCGAGTATGAATTCATTATTATGACTACCCCCTCAAGCGATGAGTAAATGAGGGAATTAAAAATTATAAAGTGATGAGTCACTTGAACCATATGATTTTATTGGGATAACCATCAATTTTACCCATTATAAGATTTATCAATTCTGTGAAGATTTTGATCGTTTTGTTAATATTTTGTCGAAGAAAAATACTAAATACCTCATTCCCATGGAGTTGTCCAGCCACAATGGTATTCTTAGGAATTGAAGTAGATAATTTTAAATTCATCCATGAATATTTTAAATGCAATCTTGATATTTTGTTAATTTTATCAAATTTGACTTGTTTTTAGTGGGATAACCCACCCTTTTTGTGATTTTTTTTAGTTGTTTTGTGAGTTTTTTTCTTAATGGTGAAAACCACTTTTTCTTTTGAATATTACTAAGTGATAAAAATAACTATTTATTTTTAATTTTGGATACTTACCACAATTTGGTGTGTGGTAAAGGATTTTGATTGTTTTGGGTAAGGAAGAACTTGTCCTTTTTTCAATTCTCAACATCTTTGAACCATTCGCATAGGGGGATGAGTGAGATAAAATTTTTGTGTAAGGTAACCTAGACCACTTTGTAGGTTTCATATTTCTTTGTGCTAAACTTGGATTTATTAATGTGAAAATTGTAGCACCCTAAAATTGGCACAGTTAAACCCTTAGTAAAAAGATAAAAATTTGAATTTTAACCCCGAAACCGCCCGTTAACCGCTCACCCCATTTTTTGTGCCATTTTTAGGAGTTGTTTTGACCATTGGATGATATCATCACCAATCGATGAAATTGTCCTAGATCGGATGAATTCTTCTGGAATAGAACATCTAGACGATTTCGTCCCAAAACCAAATTTTCATGATTAGCTTCTATTTCAATAACCTCTCCAACTTGGGTAGAAGCATGTCTGTGCAGTTGGAGATATCCCAAATTGGGATGATCCCCAACCTCCTAACTTCCCTCCTAATCCTATATAAACTAGGATTTTCTTAGTTTATCCCCCTGACCCCCTGGATCCCCTACCTGACTCTCCTCCTAACTCTTTCCCTGGTTGATTTTCCCTACCATTTAAGATTTGTACTCATAGTTCTAAGCTTTTATTGCAGGTTTTCACTGTGCTTTAGCTGGAGGAAGCTCGAATCGTCGCAGGCGATTCCAGACGATTTCGGATGATCCTATCACATATCGGTGATGATATCGTACGATTGGAGGTGATCTTGACTATAGTCCAGATTGGGGGAAATCAGAGCCCTGAGTTTGCATTTCTCATCTTCCTTCTTTATTTTACTATGCATTAGCTTGATTATTTTCATTCTGCATCCTGGAGTTCACCTCATTTTAACATAAATGCATGATAAAGTTAAAATAAGTTATTAAAACAATGCATTTCCTTTAATATGCTATCCATATTTATTAGTTAGGCATTTATATTGTCATTCCTATCATTTTGTATTATTCTTGCAATAACATTTTTGATTTTTGGTGTCTATTTATGTGATTGCAAGTTTTTGACGAATTCGGCTGATGAATACGTCAGATCCATGATGATATTTTTTGATCTCATATGATCACCTATAATATGGGATGATTCTATACAATTGCAGATGATCCTATCATATTCGGGACGATCTGGACTCCTACAAGCTTCAGAATCTTCATCAGACATCTAAAATCAGGTGCATTCTTTCTTATTTAGTATATTCCTAGTATTTTAGGATTTATTCATGCTTTTTGTATTCATATAAATTGGTATTTCATATAGAATAGCTTAGATTCATTTTGGCCAACCTAGGAATATGAATGATTGAGTATAAAATGAACACATCAAGACCATTCTCAACCTAGGCATGGAAACTGCCACTCAAAGTTTCCTGGTGAACCCCACCATCCGTCGAAAATTCACCCTTATACCCCTCCCCGAGAGGTATGACCTTCAAAGGGCCTCTCAGTCCGAGGTATTTTTCCATCCTTATTGCATCCCCCTTCTAGGCACGGATCCTTTAGCCTAAAGGTAAGGGCACGAAAAATTTGGGTCAGTACATTTTGGTGAACCCAACATGAAACTAAAAACCTTTTGAAAACAATCAAAAAAAAATTATTATTAAAAACATCTAGAATCATCAGACACAGTTAAATTTGCATATCATGTTTAGATGGTATATTATAATAAAAAACGAGTTGTCACCATAAATGTTGAAAATTAATTAATGGCCATAGAGATTACTTCTGTACTTACAGTACCTCAAACAAATAGAGTTCAACCTTTGTGGGACAAACTTGATAGGAGATTGGGTATCATTGAATCCAGATCAAAAGAACTTAGGCAAATTAAGAGGTTTGTCCTAGATAGAATCCTAGATCCTGATCAGGTAACTTTGTACTATGAACTTCAGAGAGCTTGCCATAGGTGGTTAGCTGATAAAAAAACACTTGTGTCTTATGAATTGTACACCTTTGAAGAATACCTTGAGAATGTAGTTGTAGTACATAATTTTCTATCTCGTATAGAGGATCAAGAAGTCATTCTTACGAATAGAAAAATATGGAATAGAGTTCCTAGAGCTGTGTTGTATTGAGAGTATTGCCATGAAATTTATTTCTACAGTTCAGAATCTGATACAGATCATATTACTATAGTACACTTTGTCAAATTTTTGAAAAACCATTTCCAATTTGAAGAGGAGCATTTCATGACTCCTGATGAACTTGATCCCATCAACGATATCCATAAACTATTTATAGAAAATTAAGTCATTCTTTTGCACTATTGTTATTCTTTTTGCAACTAGAATGCTATTTGTTATCTTTATAATAATATTATAAAACACAAAAACAAAAATAAAAATAAAAATCAAAACATTTCCTTTTTATAGTAGGTATATAATTAAAATATATACCTCTCAAACCTATCGTATATATATATATATATATATATATATATATATATATATATATATATATATAAGTATATATATTTGCTGAAATCTAAGTTTAAGCACAATGCCTAGACTTAGGAATGGAAAACAGACTAAAGAAGAAGAAGATTGGTTAGGAAAACCATTAAATAACCCAGATGTCCTTCCTGAAGACCAAGTCCATGAAGAAGAAATCCTAGATCAGCAAGAAGAATAGCTTGCTGTAAGAAATGAACAAGAAGAAAATGTTAGAGAGGAAGGATCCTCATCCCCTAAAATGTCTTCGGGAGGAGTTGTTACTTTTGATAACATGGAACAATTCTGGAAGTTCATTAATACTAATATTGGTGTTCTTAATAGAGTAGTCCATATGGACAAGGATCGAATTAGTGAAACTCAAGCAACTCTAGAAGACGTATTTCACACACGCACTAATCCCTTGTCCTTTATTGATCAAGAGAGTGATCAAGTTGGACCATCCAATTTGGATATGGCCGCTATAATCCAAAACATGCAACAACAACAGGTTACCCAACCATCTAAAGTGCCTATTACAAAGCCTAGGGTTATTCTCGCACAAAAGAAACCATCATTTACTGCTCTATTTTTCCAAGCTATTGAGCCATATACCTCAAATCAGCAAAAACCCAAAACAAAACCAAACACCAATTACCAACAATCTGGGATACAACATAATACTATTACAAATCCTCTTCATAATACTCTTCCTACCAACCCTTTGCATAATAGCAATATAGCATCTAATACTTATGTCACACCGTCATACACTCATAAATCCCATATCTATGTCCCATCGAACCAACATGGTGGACAAACTAGTAATCTTGAAACTGTGGTGAAACAGTTAGTTTCCCGCATGGACCAGATAGATCCCTACCATCCCTCATACAATTATCGAGAGATGTGTAGTCAACCTTTAGATCCTATAGTTGTAGCATAGCCATATCCTAAACATTTTCCTATGCCTATCTTGCCCATATATAAAGGAACCGAAGATCCCATAGAGCATCTTCATATGTTTAGGATAGCATGTCATGATATATCACATGATGACTTATTATTGCTAAAAATGTTCTCAAAAAATTTAGGAGGAATGGCATTAGAGTGGTATTATCAATTACCTACTAATTCTTTAAGGAATTTTGAATAAACTGCTGAGTCTTTTATGCATCAATTTAGTGCCTACATCGAAAGACATGTGACCATTAAAGACTTGTACAACTTGAAACAAGACAAAGATGAATGCTTTGCTGATTTCCTAGCTAGGTGGAGACAGTTGATAGGAAAATTGCACTTTGTGTTACCTTATAGGGAGATGTTGGACATATTTATTAATAATTTACAAGACCAACTATCCTACGAATTATCAACTGCTACCTTGACCACCTTCGATAAGGCTATAGACTTTGCCAGATGAGTGGAAGATGCTCTCATTAGGAGATGACAACTTAAAAAGAAAGACGATGAGAAAACATCCAAAAATCAATATAAAAATAAACAATTTGTGGGTGATGGAGTCACTGATAGTAGAAATATCGCTAATGTTAATAATGCAAAGACAACAAAGAATTTTATACTAAAACATCTTGATAAACCTCCTCGAGAATTTACTAGGTTAAATAAACCTTTATCAACCATTCTCCTACAATTATTAGAACTAGGTTTGATTCAATTACCAACTATCCAGGAACCTGATCTAACTATACCCAGATACAGAGCTGATTTACACTGTGACTTCCATAGAGGACCTGGACACACTACCAACTCTTGTAAAATATTAAAACATAAAATATAGGACTTAATTGATAACAATTAGATGGAGAGCCTTTCAACCTAAGAAAAATCCTCCTAATAATTCTCAAAATAACATCCCCCAAAACTAGAATCAGAATGCCAATCATTCATTGGACATATTTCAACATCCTTTACCAAAACATGGCAAGGAAGTGGCTAATCAAATTGAACATCATAATGTTCCCCCTCCTACCCGATATGTAGGAACTATTAGTGGGCATTTACCTATTCATGATTTGGAAATATTTGACACAACCTTATCCATGGTTACAACTAGGCCTCTATACAATATCCAGACACCTGATCTCAGTGATATAGAATACGAGACTGAGAGTGATATGGAAATCACATCAAATCAGTCAAATAGCTCTGAAGATGAATCGGATCCTATTCTCCCTATCAAAATTTATATGGTCCTAGAAGAACCATTTCCAAGAAGAGTCACTACTAGACCATTGTCTCACAAATTACTTTCTAATGAGCAAGCCATAAATGCTAGACCAAGACCCATTCATCATCCACAGAATAATATTGTGGGTATCATCGGAGCTGTTACTAGACAACAGGCTCAAAACTCTCAACAAGATCAAATGCAGAATGATATATCAACTCCATTTGTTTTGAAAGTTCCTAATAAAGGGAATCAGGCACCTAATGTTCAACCTAAACCTCCTTATAATATTAATGAGAAACTATCAAAAATTATAGCTAGAATTTCTCTTTTGGACCTTTTAAGATCTTCTCCTACACATAGAGATGAATTAATGCTCACATTAAGCCAGATGATGGTACCACAAGACATTCAACCTGAAGCCATGGCTAATACTATAATAACTCATGAAATTGATTGTATTGACTTTTGGGATAGAGATATACCTCAACATAGTTTACATAAGGATAAACCCTTATATATTACTGCCTTAATTGGAGATGTAGTAGTTAAACGAGTCTTTATTGATAATGGTTCATCTTTAAACATCTGTACTTTTGAATTCTACCAAATATTTGGGTTTAGAAGTGATGAAATAAAAAAAACTAATATGATCATAAAAGCCTTCAATGATGAAACACAAGAAACGTGTGGAGTTATTACCATCCCATTGCAGGTTGGTCCGAGAACCTTGGATACAACCGTGTTTATTATACATTGCCCTACATCATACAATATACTCTTGGGTCACCCTTGGATCAACGCAATGCGAGCCGTTCCATCAAATTTACATCAATGTGTTAAATTCAAATTTAAGAATCAGTTGGTTACCATTCATGGTGATCCTAGACCCTTTGATATGTGTGCTTTGGTAGAACCTGTTGGAGTTCAATTTTTCCCTGCTCTATCATCCACACATCCTAATTCTCATTTCCCATCTAAATGTGTGAAACACACACCCACAACACCATCTACTTCTCCATCAGTTCCACCTCTACATATACCTCAACCATCCTCTAAAAAAACCACATTAGGACCTCAGAAACATCCTAATCCCACAACTGATGTCTCTTGTTCTATTCCTATAACTTCTATACCTATAATAGACTCACCCATAGAAATATCTACAACATCTACATCCACCAAAGGTATGGTTTCCTTCTACCTCTTATGTTCTTACTGACGAGATTTTACCTGATTTATATAAAATTTGTATATCAGATAAACTGAATGCTAATATGCAATGTTCCATTATTTTAAATAATTTGCCACCATATCCTCATACCTTGGGTCTCCCACAACCTATGGGAAGTACTTACCACATTGGGAGCTGCGCTTTTATTTATAAGGGATATGACTAGGGTAGAATACCCAAAAACATCAAGACTCATTATGATGGATATGCTCGATGTTATTTTACTAATGAGTATATTAAAAATTGGGATATAAAGGTAAAGTTTTAGGACCTTTCCAAAATGGTATGAAAGAACCTTTTGAGGTAGAACCATGGCCCGCCCGATGTGGTGTGGGCCTATTTCCTAGTAAGGGTCAGCCCTTCCCATTTGAGGATGATGACCAACTCATGTGTTACCAAGATTATTTGGATAAATGTGATGCTTTGTGTTTAATGAATAAGCCATTTACATGTAATATGCTATCTATAGCTTACCCTGAGATGATCGCTGAATTTGAAGATGAGTTGGAGGGAGATATCTTCCATGATGTCTCCATTGAGGAATTATTACATCATGAATTTTATTTTGATGGCTCTATACCTACTATAGCCCAGCTTGAGGCCATGAATCCTCAAGATGAATTATCCAAAATAAATTTGGAAGAATTACAAGAATTAGGCATTTCACCCGCCCCACCTAATTTTGAGAAAAATCTACACATGGAAGTAGAAAATGTCATAAAAATTAACATTGGAACCGAAGATAATCCTCACATAATCAACATTGGATCAGAATTGAGTCAAGAAAAATAGGATAAATACATTTTATTTCTTAAAGAATATAAATATGTCTTTTCTTGGACATATGAAGATATGCCAATATTAGACCCTTCTATAGTTATGCATCACCTAGTAGTCCATTCGGATGCTAAACCTGTTAAACAAAAACTTAGAAAAATTCATCCTAAAGTGGCCTTACTGGTCAAATGGGAGTTAGAAAAACTCTTAAATGTTATTTTTATACAAGCCATTGATTATGCTGAATTGATCTCAAACGTAGTTCCAGTAACTAATAAAGAAGCTACTAAGGTTAGGGTTTGCACAGACTTTAGAGATATTAATGCTGCATGTCCTAAAGATGATTTTCCTCTTCCCAATATGGATCAGATCATTGATTTTTCTACTGGGAGTGGAATGATATCCTTAATGGATGTATTTTATGGTTATAATAAGATCAAGATAGCTCCTGAAGATCAGGCTAAAATAGCCTTTATTACCCCTTGGGGAACCTTTTGTTGAAAAGTAATGCCATTCGATTTGAAGAATACAGGTGCAACATATCAATGGGCCATGACTTATATTTTTCATGATATGATGCATGATATACTACATGATTATGTAGATGACATTATAGCTCATTCTACTAAAGAAGATGACCATTTAGATGATTTGAGAAAAGTATTTAATCGGTTAAGGGAATATCTTATCCGATTGAATATAGCTAAATGTATATTTGGAGTTAAGTCCGATAAATTATTGGGGGTTATAGTTTCTTTATGTGGCATCAAAATTGACCCTCTCAATATTGCGGCTATCACTGATATGCCCGCACCCACAAATATATCTGAATTACAAAGTTTACAAGGTAAGCTTCAAGCTATCCGTCACTTCATCGATAAGCTGGCGGATAAAACTGGACCCTTTCTTAAGCTTCTTAAGAAGGATGTATTTTTCCATTGGGACAATGAATGTCAGGAAGTATTGGAACTCCTCAAAAAATATCTTCTTAACCTGCCTGTGCTTTTGCCACCTCGACCTGATCACCCATTTATCTTGTATATTTCTACTTCAGATTTTGCTTTAGGAGCTATGTTAGCTCAAATTGATGACGAGAAAAGAGAGTGTGCTAATTATTATATCATAAAAACCTTAATTAGTTATGAAAACTACTACACCGCATTATAAAATCTATGTCTATAAATCATATTTTATACATAGAAATTATGCCATTATATGCTCAGTCAGAAAACGTATGTTATTGCTAAATCTGATCCTTTGCGGTATCTCATGAGTTGACCTTATTTATCTGGTCACACAGCAAAATGGGTTCTTGCTCTAAGCAAGTTTGAACTCATGTTTATAGGACAAAAGTCTATTAAGGGTCAAATCATAGTATGTTAATTAGCTATTGCACTCTTAGAGTCTACCCATCTCCTCATCATTGAGTTTCCTGATGAATGCCTTAAACTAGAGGTAGACCATCCAGAGCAATGGTCCTTATACTTTTATGGATATTGATGCATGAGTGGGGCTGGTGCAGGTATTATTTTAATATCTCCATAGAAACATCTTATCCCTCTGTCCTTTAAATTAATGTTTGCTTGTACTAATAATACTGCTGAATATGAAGCTCTAATCCTTGGCTTACGAGCTACCTTGGCACTAAAAATTAAAAATTTATTAGTTTTTGATGACTCTCAACTTGTTATAAATCAAATTAATGATGTTTATCAGACCAGAGATGATAAATTACACCTATATAAAGCATATGTATTACAATTATTATCTTTATTTGATCAAGTTATCTTGGAAGCTATTCCTCGAACTAGCAATCATGTGACTGACTCTATGGCTGCAACTGCATCTCTTTTTTACCCTTGGAGTTAGATTATGAATATGCTACCATTATTATTCATCGACTCCAGGAACCTGCTTCAAATAAATCATGCTTATAACCTTTGGATGTGTTTCTAATCAATGAAACTACTCTTGAACTTTGGTACACTGATATATTCAATTTTATTCAAAATGGGACATTCCCTGAAGGTTTTGATAGAAACCAGTGTCGGTTATTAGGTAGATGAGCAAGTCGCTTCATAATAATTAGCAATACGTTATATAGGAGATATTTTGAAGGTATCCTATTGAAATGTTTGAATCTAGAAGAATCTAGATCAGCTTTGAGTGAAGCCCATGATGGATCTTGTGGGGGACACTTTAGTGGTAGCGCCATTGCTAAGTCTCTCCTTAGGATAGGATATTTTTGGCCTACCATGGAGAATGATGCACATGATTACGTGTGCCATTGTGACAAGTGCCAAAAACATGTTGACCTTGTCCATGCACCTGCACAAGAACTGCAGGCTATTTCATATCCTTGGCCCTTTTCAAAATGGGGCTTAGACATCATTGGAAAAATCAATCCTATGTCATCTGATGGACACAAATTCATCATAACCACCACCGAGTATTTCACGAAGTGAGTTGAAGCTATGCCCTTAGCTTCTTGCACTAGAACCCAAGTTTCCAAATTTATTTTTAATCAAATTATTTGTAGGTTTAGAATTCTTGCAAATCTCATATCAGATAATGGAACTTGTTTCAAAAATAAAGATGTCAAGAAATTATGTCAAAAATATAAAATTCAACATCGTTGGTCCACTCCCTATTATCCTCAGGGTAATGGCCAAGCAAAAGCATATAATAAAACATTAATTAAAATCCTCAAAAGACTGGTCAATAAATCTAGCCGAGATTGGCACATCCAATTATATCCTGCTTTGTGGGCTTATCGAACTAGCGTTCATACTCCCATGGGCACTTCACCTTTTGTTTTGGTTTATGGTGCTAAAGATGTTTTTCCATTTGAATTAGAAGTTCCTTCGTTGGCTCTACTACTTCAAGATACTAAAGTAGGATATGAATATCATGTTGGTAGATTTAGTCAACTGGAACTCCTATATGAGAAGTGCATCAATGCTTTGGAACATCTTCGAGCCTATCAAAACAAGCTTAAACGAGCATACCTCAAGAAAGTTCATCATCGATCCTTTGAGATCGATGACCTTGTCTTAAAAGAAAATAAAAAAAATACTAATGCAACTAAAGATCTTAAAGGTAAATTCGATCCCAACTGGCTTGGACCATATATTATCACTACCAAATTCGGATCGGGAGCATACATATTAGCTATCTTATATGGTAAAGATCTTAAAGAACCTATGAACATTATGCATCTTAAACGCTATTATACATAAATCTGGTCATTTCATCATTGTATATATTGTTATTTTGCATATTGTTTCATGTTAGTCATCCATATAAAAATTTCAAAAACTTTATTCTTTCAATTCATAAATTAAAACCAAAATATAAAACACATCCAAAACATCAAAATCATCAAAATCTTCAAAAACATTTTCTATTTTTGCACCCATCAATTCTTGAAGTATTGCAGTCATATTTTCCATTATTTTGGATAAATTATCATTTATTTGGAATCCCACATTTTCACACTCACCTGAATAAATATCTTGATTTTATTTGGTATGATTATTAATCTCTCTTATATCAAAGTCCACAGTTGAATTAAATAAATTTTTGAGCATAGAGAATTGATCTTGTTATTTATTTGAACCAAGTATATCTTTTCACATTAAAATGATTTCATTGCAAATTCAATATGATGCTACATAGTAGAAGTGGTTTCTTGAGTGAAAAGTTTCCCCTGCTATCCTATCATGCACATGGTCTAGAATCTTTGAGAATTGACAAAAGGACAAGCTCACCCCTACCCAGAATAAAAATCCCTTGCTCTATAGCCAATCCGAGCAAGTATCCCTAGTATAGGAAGAAAAGAAAATTCAAAGAAAATGAGAAAAAGAAAAATATCATTTTGTACCATCGTAGCAATATTTCAGCATTAATACAAAAAAAAAGAGAAAAAGAAAAGCAAAAGCAAAATGCAATAAATCCCTTTCCCTACCCCTTGAAAAGAAAAGAAGGGTGAATGAGCTTGAATCCCTGGAATTCTCAATTATTCAAAAACTGTGAGGTAAGCCCCATAACAAGTGGTTTGTTCCCAACCCTCTTGGCCTTGGGTAACTCCTAGTGTGGTGATATGTCTGTCACATTAGTGACCTTCTTTTGTACAGACCTATGTCTGCTTATGGATCAGCTAGCTCTTGATGACCCGACTTACATAGTAGTCTGGTATGGTTACATGCATATAAATCATGGTCAACGAACACTTATTTGGTTAATTAAAATTACTTGTATCAAATTATCTTGCTCAAAATTGGTAAATGAACAATACAATTTCACACACATTTGTATTTGAGAGATTTTGCATCATTATGATAAATCAAAGATCGAAAATAAACTCACATATGCACATGAGGGTTCTTTATAAATCTACATTTTGTCTTTGAGATAATTTAAAATATTTATGCAAATATTTTGGAATAATTTCATCTTCTTATTTGAGAACATCTGTCTAGTATAAAAACAATTACATACATTTTTTTCAAAAAAACCAAAATTTCTTTCAACAACATATTCAAAAATCTAGCAATAAAGTCACATTTATATATTATTTTTGACTTTTGCAATGATGGTATAGTTCCTAAAACCTAAACTAGAATTTTATGCCTAGCACAAGTCCTCATCTTATATATTTTTTGTTTATCTCAAAATCAAAAATCAATTATGCAAATTATTTTTGGATTTCGTGATGATGGTATAAGTCTATACCTATAATTCTATGCCTAGCGCAAATCATTGTTCTAATTTTATTTCCCATTTATTTAATTCATAAAAACATATGGCTTACATCATTATGTTACATAATTGTGCTTTAGAAAGAACGAACACCTTTTTCTGTTTCATTTCATTATGTCAACATTCAACTTTGCAACGATGGTATAATTCCTAAAGAATTGTTCAAAATATTATCACACTTAGGAATTTTATGCCTAGCAAAAATCATATTTTTTAATATTTCATGCATCATATTTTCATGAAAATCTAAAAACAAATCATCACCATCATCATCTTTCATCATCACAACACAAAGTCTTAAGACAGTCTCTTAAGCACTCTTTTACTTTTAGCAATATTTCTATACTAGGATTAGCTTGACGACCTAGCAAGCGGCAACTCCATGAAATGGTCATATAACAGTGACAATGTCCTTTGAAATTATTGTTAGAAGTCCTTTTATTTTTCATCAAATCACACCACAAACAACCAATTTGTTTACATCAGATTATTTCATTTAAATTTTATGGCATGACATAAAATTATACTATTTCCAAATGACATAATTACATGAATAATCAATCAACAATTCAAAACTTAAAGCATCATAAAACATATGGACAAGTCATATCACAAAAATATCATATATATATATATATATATATATATATAATATATGTACACCATATCACAACTTGATTGATATGCCACAATCTATACCTCGACATACTCAATCCTCTCAAATATACAGTCAAGCAAAAGAGCATCTAGTCTCGAGAAGCCATCGAGCTCTCAGCCTCATCTCCTCTCCCGCCCTAGCATGGAGGAGGTGGTCCCATCGAGGTCAGTGTTGTATCATGGATCCTTGACATCGATCATGAGGATGTCCTTGATGATCCTATCATGATCGGCTCTGCAATCCTAGCTGGAAGCGGTATCCTCTGCCCCTATAGAACCACATGATAATATAATCCCTGGTAGAATGTGATCTGAGTAATAGACCATGCCAGATCCTGAGTGCTCACCCCTCCACTCTAAGCCCTGATTCATGTAGCCTCATATTGTAGCATCTGCACCTGACCAGATGTGGGCATTCTTAACTCGAAGAGCCACCATCTCGTTGCTCTCCCCCACCTCGATACCCTTGCCCTTATCGAGCAATGGTGGCCTCTCCCTATACTAAGAAAGGAGCCTCTCCTCCCTCCTCTCTGGCTGTTGTGGTCTCTCCAAATATTATGACACTCTTCTGCATCTCTCTTGAGGATACCATCACTGCTCCCTCCCTCTATGACCCCTCGTTGCATTGATAGCAGCCTGGCATCGCCTCCCCATCCATCGCACCATGGCATGCATTGGACCTTATGCCCTCGTCATCTGAGGAGGGTGAATGCCTACATACCAAGCATCATACCCATCTATGACCCTAGTGTCATCCCCATTCACTAGATGAATGGGGGCATCATCTGCATCCTGAATATAGAATCGTTGCATATTTAGAGCCCCGCTCGGTGTAGTACTATCCTGGACAGTCTGAGAGTACTCATAGTCTCTGAGAGAAGGGATCCCCTGTTGTAGATCGAACTGCCTCAAAACTTGGTCATAGCGGTGGAGCTCTACCTCTACCCCCTCCATCCTCAGCCAGAAGACTCACTTGATGCAAACCAACTCATGTTTGTCCTCTCCCCACCCTGGATGCTCTCTCCATGGCCTCCAAGTGATCTGGTCAGGGATGAGGTTGTCTAGCAACCTCTGGGAAATCAGTAGATCTATCTGCCATTGTGGCCCTCTCTGGAGCCACCAATAGAAAACCTAGGGTATCTCCCAATCAACCCCTCTTAGTGGAAGCCCTACCAGACTCTGCACTGCAATGTGCTCCCAACACCAAACCTATAGTAGTGATGTTAAAACCAGACATCGACCTCCCTTGTATACGACCCCGTGTAGGATCCTATACAAGTGACAACACAAAACTACCCCAAGAAAATCTATAGTCGTGGTCTCTCATATCGTAGACCACATCTGAGAGTAGCCATGGTAACCTGCATCTACTCTGGTGGCATAGCAGTAAGCCACCCACTACCCCTGCCAAAACCTGAGTCAATCAATATGCTCCAAGCATCTACCTCAATGTCTTGATGTTCACTCTGCTCTTCTCCAAGGTGAAGCTAGGGTCTTCGCACAGTCACATCATGGCATGGCCCTGATTGACCGTAGGAGTCATGAATCGTCCATGTATGGGGATCCTCAAAATCCTCCATACATCCTCTAGAGTGGGAGCCATCTCCCCTGTTTATAGCCAAAAATAAGATGACCTCGGATACCACCTCTCTACTAGGGTTGTTAGTAGCCCCATGTATGTAGGTATTTGTGGCATCTCTACCACATGCTATAGCCCAACCTTCGATAGTCGGTCTCGCTCCACCTGATCGAGCATGGCTACATCGTCTTTTAGACCCCCATATTTCCACTCCCAACTTTTTAGTAATCCCTTCTGCAAAATAAACAAACAAACAACAAAAATCATTAATAGATAATAATTAAAATCAGTTAAATTAATTTCATCTTATGATATCGTCCACTATTGGATGATATAGTACTAAATTGAGTCAAATCATCCTGGTCGGACAAAATCGTCTTTGATTTCTCAACTTGGGGATCGCCCCTTGTTGGACGGGATCACCCCTATTTCATAGATTTCGTCGCCAGATGAAATTGGCGATATAGGGATGATTTCGACGAAATCGGGATGATTTCTTCTTGACGTTTTCGATGGCCTAAAAATGGTTGCAATGCCACAAAAACAATCAAAATCTAAATTACAAATCAAATTAAAAACATAATATGTCAAGTTTAGATTCTTACCTGCAATCTATGTCGAACCTTTGTCGATATGTGCGTTGTTTCCACCATTTTGCCTACAAAGCTCTAAAATAGCTGAACAGTAACAATGAATTAGGGTTTTACCCTATTTTTTTTAATTTTATTTAAAAACAACAACTTTTTTTAAAATTTTGCTTTTTTGTGCTTTTACCTCAAATGTTCGATTTGGGTAAAAACACGGAGGGGGCACCATAGTAAGTAGTCATACTATTTGACCTAGAATAGTCATCTAAAAAAATGGAATAATTTTTTGCTGTCTCATAAAACATGAAGAACTCGTCTTTAACACATTTTCTTCGAAAAATTTGCTAAAGAGGGGGGAAAATGTAGCACCCTAAAATTGGTGCAGTTAAACCCTTAGTAAAAAGATAAAAATTTGAATTTTAACCTCGAAACTGCCTATTAACCGCTCACCCCATTTTTTGTGCCATTTTTAGGAGTTGTTTTGACCGTTGGACGATATTGTCGCCAATCAGATGAAATCGTCCTAGATCAGATGAATTTGTTTGGAACAAAAATTCCAGACGATTTCATCCCAAAACTGAATTTTCATAATTAGCTTCTGTTTCAACAACCTCTCCAACTTGGGCAAAAGCGTGTCTACGTAGTTGGAGATCTCCCAGATTGGGATGATCCCCAACCTCATAACCTCCCCCCTAATCCTATATAAGTTGGTATTTTCTTAGTTTATCCCCTTGACCACCTGACCCCCTGGGTCCCCTGCCTGGCTCTCCTCCTAAATCTTTCCCTGGTTTATTTTCCCTACCATTTAAGCTTTGCACTCGTAGTTCTAAGATTTTATTATAGGTTTTCACTATGCTTCAGCTGGAGGAAGCTCGGATCGTCACAGATGATTCCAGACGATTTTAGATGATCATGTCATAGATCAACGATGATCTTGTACGATTGGAGGTGATCTTTACTGTAGTCTAGATTGGGGGCAATCAGAGCCCTAAGTTTGCATTTCTCATCTTTCTTCTTTATTTTATTATGCATTAGCTTGATTATTTTCATTTTGCATCCTGGAGTTCACCTCATTTTAACATAAATGCATGATAAAGTTAAAATAAGTTATTAAAACAATGCATTTCCTTTAATATGCTATCCAAATTTATCAGTTAGGCATTTATATTGTCATTCCTATCATTTTGCATTATTCTTGCAATAGCATTTTCAATTTTTGGTGTCTGTTTCTATGATTGCAGGTTTCTAACAAATTCGGCTGACGAATTCATCAGATCTATGATGATCTTGTCTTATCTCAGATGATCACCTATAATCTAGGATGATTATGTACAATTGCAGATGATCCTATCATATTCGGGATGATCTGGACTCCTACAAGCTTTAGAATCTTCATCAGACATCTGAAATCAGGTGCATTCTTTCTTATTTAGTATATTCTTGGTATTTAGGATTTATTCATGCTTTTTGTATTCATATAAATAGGCATTTCATATATAATAGCTTAGATTCATTATGGACAACCTAGGAATATGAATGATTGAGTATAAAATGAATACATCAAGACCATTCTCAACCTAGGCGTGGAAACTGCCACTCAAATTTTCCTAGTGAACCCCACCATCCATCAAAAATTCACCCTTATACCCCTCCCCCGATAGGCACGACCTTCAAAGGACCTCTCAGTCCGACGTATTGTTCCATCCTTCTCGCATCCCCATTCCAGGCACAGATCCTTTAACCTGAAGGTAAGGGCACGAAAAATTTGGGTCAGTACAAAAATGTTTTGGGATTTTGACATATACAAAGTACAATCTAAGTAGGATTCTACCTTCTAAAAATCATGATAGCTTTCTATAAAATCTTAAAAGAAAAATAGATATGGCTAAGTGACAAAAAACCCTAAAGACACCTTATGAACAATGCCCAAGTGAAGGGAAATAGAT
Organism: Wollemia nobilis; assembly: GCA_028583015.1. Taxonomy (NCBI): domain Eukaryota; kingdom Viridiplantae; phylum Streptophyta; class Pinopsida; order Araucariales; family Araucariaceae; genus Wollemia; species Wollemia nobilis. The sequence continues at coordinate 668,621 of JAQPPZ010001829.1, read as the reverse complement.
ACACCATGTGGAATGTATATGTAAATTGTAAATATAATGTAAATAGGTGGTAAAATTAACTTTTTGACAACCTTAATTGTGACAGATGCCTAGTGTACAGACTTGGTGCTAGATATGTATGATCAAATTCGAATAATGCACAATGTAATGATGAGGATGCCTAATGCAAGTGATGTTGTAATGTGATGATATGAGATGTAATGCAATGCAATATTTTTGTGTTTTTGATATTTTTATGATGTTTTTATATTTTTGATATATATATGTATATACAGTTTGACTAATGGGCTTAGTGAATGACATTGGGTCTTTTGGATGATCAAAGAGTTTATAGATAGATTTGGGGCATTTTGGGTGACCTAGATGGTTGTAGACAACCTAGGGGTATTTTAGGTTGACCTAGATGGTCGTAGACTACCTAGGAGTATTTTAGGTTGACCTAGATAATCATAGATCACCTAGGGGCATTTTAGGTTGACCTAGATGGTCATAAACTACCTAGGAGTTTTTTAGGGTGACCTAGATTGTTTTAGACCACCTAGGAGTATTTTAGGTTGACCTAGATGATCATAGACCACCTAAAGTTATTTTAGGTTGACCTAGATGGTTGTAGATCATCTAGGATTATTTTAGGTTGACCTAGATGATCGTAGACTGCCTAGGGGCATTTTAGGTTGATCTAGATGGTCATAGACCACCTAGGGGTGTTTTAGGTTGACTTAGATGGTCATAGACCACCTAGGAATATTTTAGGTTTACCTAGATGGTTTTAGACCAACTAGGGGTATTTTAGGTTGATCTAGATGGTCGTAGAACACATAGGGATGTTTTAGGTTGACCTATACGGTTATAGATTTTCTAGGAGCATTTTAGGGTGACCTAGATGGTTGTAGACCACATAGGAGTATTTTAGGGTGACCTAGATGGTTGTAGACCACCTAGGAGTGTTTTAGGTTGACCTAGATAGTTGTAGATCACTTAGGAATATTTTAGGGTATCCAAAAGGGATTATAGATGCCTTTGGATGGACCCCCTACCTATGGACCCCCTTTCCATGGGTTGTTGATATTCATGTTTCTCTGTTACAACACTGACCATTCCTACAAATCCATGGGGAGGTAGATTAAAGTGTACCTATTTAGTTTTTTCAAATCAATAAGTAGGTGTTGTGTTTACTTTGTGTGTAGGAAAGGGGTCTAAGAAGATTCCTAACTGTATTTCTTACCTCTCTATCATATCCTAAACTAACTCTCTAAAGGTGTAACATGTCTTTATGTCATGACCCTTTTGTTGATGGTAAACACAATATGTGTTTTTGCTATGCGACTTGTTTCAATGGATGAACCTCAAGAAACATGATTGCTTGTGCATCACACAATCGATTGAAGAACAAAATTAAGGGTTCTAAAAAAGGATTAAATGTGTGAGGTTGATGGTGTTGTTGCCTCTTCCCTAGGTTCTGTTGAGACTTTATAGTGGACTATGTAGGAGGTAGTTGGTCCTAAAAATATAGGGGTTGAGGTTTTGGATGACTCAACTATGACTCGATGCTTGTGAGTCGACTCATGATTTATTGTAAATCATTACATTGTTGACTTATGTGTAACTCAATATTGACTAGCCTATGCAAAATTTTCTAGGCTATAAGATCTATGAAAATCATGTTGATGAATGGATGATTTCCAGTGGATGGGCCATTGGCTCTAGAGACAATAGATTGTCTCATGAATCACGAGGGTGGCAAAAATACCAATGATGGTCTATGGAGTAGGCAATGAGCTTGATTCTCTTTAGGTAGAAACTATCACCAGATAGGGTGATGTAATGGGAACCTATGTAAATAGAATTATTATTTGGTATCCAATGGGATGACCTACTCGTGTTCCTCATCTAAACTTGGGTAATTGATGGGATCTATTTCATAGTTGGATTTATCATTTATTGTTCATTCATGAGGAGGACCTTGATCCTCTTCCACACTATCATATTGAAGGGTATGTGAACTCTCTCCCACATAATGAGATTGAGCGACATCATTGGATAACCATTGATCTATCATGTTTATGGGAAAGTAATCTCCCAATGAGTGGACATTATTTGGATTGGCATAGGGATCACATGTAAGCTCATCCCTATAATTCAGACCTAGGCATTCCAAACTCTTTGTGATTATATCTAAATGTACTGGATTATTGTGTCCCAACCCAGATTTATCATATAATAACTGATATTATGGCTAGAAAGGAACATAAGTACCCTATTCATATAACCTTAGGCTATAACCATGCCAATGGTAGTGTTGGAGATATTACATGGCATAGTCAAGATTTGACATGTAGTTTATATCCTCAATGAAAGGTTCATCATCTTCTTCTTGCTGAGGAATTGGTAACATTCCATAATCGATACCCCCATATATAAAATTTGTTTGATTGGGTGGTATGCCTAGAGGCACAATGCTATCTATGGAAAGATGTAGTCATCCCATATCTTGTGCTATCTCAATGGATAAAACTATGGTGATGTTTCTCACTAAGTACTCTCCTAACGCTGTACTAGCCATTTGGATTGTAACTTGGGATGATGAAGGTGGAGGAGGTGGAAATGAGGCTTGAAATGACTCAATGTGTACGTCCTAAGATGGTTCCTCATCTTCTAGACCAGGAATATCTTTCATAGATATGGTGGAAATAATGAGAGGTATTTCATCAATTGGCCTCTTTAACATGTTCCTCTACAGAGGGTTAGACAATGATGAAGGCATTTTTGATGTTACCAATGATGATGATGGTATGGATGAAGATGGTAATGGTGTAATGGAAGGCAATGGATATGGGAGTGGACCCTGAATGGATGTGTTCAATTGGAAGTCAACATGAGTCAATGGTAAGGTCGACTTAGGGATTTGCTACACCATGTTGCAATACTTAAAGAGCTTAAGGTCTATAGAGATTATGTGCACTTGCCCTTCATAAGTATACTTTACACATTGGTGAGCGATGGAAGGGACACACTTAATATTTAGATCCAAGGTCTACCCAAAAATATGTTGTAGACCATTGCATCCTCTAAAACATGATACAAGGTTGGTATAGTTTTACATCCCACCTGAATGGGTAGGACTATAGTACTAACTATGGAGCATATCATATCATTCAATGCTCAAAGGGTGTAGGTGGATGCAACAACATGAAATGCCAAAAGTCCTGGGTGTTTAATATCACTAGTAGTTATTATGTTGCTTGACAAACTAGTGTCTATTAAAAATCTCTTATATGATATCTCATTCACACATGCAATGATGTGTAAAGGAGGGTCCACCGCATCACTTGCTAAGGATTTGAGTTCATGCTCATGGAACATGAACATAAATTCCTTACATTGCTACACATGCCCCACAAAATTGATAAAGGATTTAGAATCCTGGGGCTAAAACTCTATCAACTTAAGAATATCCATTAGAGCTTCTCTATGAGGTGGAGATTGTTGAATGAGCTCATATATGGACAATCTAGCTGATGTTGTTATTAAGATTTGTGCAAGCTTACTTTTTATTATTACTACTGGCCTAGGTGGTATGCTTTGTACTAGAGGTTGTGGAGGCTATGATGTTTATGGAACATCACTTGAAGTTGCAGGTGGTACAACTTGACTTGGGTAGCATCTATTCCTAGTCACAATACTAACCATATCGACATACCCTTATTGAGGGGTATCATATTAACCTTATTTATTTGTTTTGTAGGAGCTGCTTGTACCTCATGAGTAGGTAATGGGTCTTTGAAAATACCCATTTCTTGATTATTTTCTATGAGAGGATTATCCACTTGGAGTTTGTTCCTCTCGATCATATCCTGCACTAGGTTTTTGAAACCATAGCACGTAGGCAAGTCATGGCTATTCTATCAATAATATCTACAAAATAGCTCTTCTCGACATCCCATAGGATTTTTTTTGCATGTGTTTGAGTTTATAGGCTTGATTTTTGGTAAACTAATAATTTTTGCAGCCCATATGCGATCGAATAGGGAGTCCATTGACTCACCGAATGGCATATACTATCACCTAGGGTGACGTTGCTGATTTTGGCCCTAATTCGCTTGAGTATTATTATTATAACTTGCAAGAGGAGGTTGTGATTAATAATTTACCTTTTGAGGAGGCATCATTTACACAGGCCTGGGGAGATTAGTGGCCACTTGATTGACCACTTCTGGCTTTGATGGCACTGGATTGCTCTTTGGATTTTTAGTCCACTCCTACTTATAAGGTTTTGCTATCTCCTCCTCTTGGATTTTGATCTCTTCTATGGTTCTAGCTTATACTAGAGCATCCTCAAGAGTGGGATATTACTAGAGTTTCAACAATAAAGATATTGGTTTTAGGTAACTTTTTGAAAACATTCAAGTCAAATCAAACACTAGTAATAGGTAGGGTAGCTTAGCTAGGAGCATTCACCACCTATTTTCATAGTTAGTGATAAACTCATCATCATATTGTTTTAACCCCATAAGGTCAGTTAGGGTCACCTTTATCATGGTATTGAAGGTGAAACGTTCCAAGAATGCATCTACAAATTATTCAAAGGTATAGATGCTATGCCTTGGAATTTGATTAAACCACTCAATGGTTGGGACAGAGAGGGTAATTAGAAATGTTCTCAAGAGTAATGCATCATTCTCCTGTATGCTAAAGCACTGGTTCATGAACCTGGTGACGTGCTCTTGAGAATATTCTTCCCCTTTAAATTTTTCTAATTTGGGCATTTTAAAATGCTCAGGGTATGTAGGGGAAGGTATAGATGGATGCAATGGTTGATTGCGCAACTAGTACAAGGTGGGATTTTTAAGCCCACTTCTAGCTGTATTACTCTCTATATTTTCCAAATGTTCAAGCAATGCTCAATATAAATTAGAAGATTTAATATCCTCTTATTTATTTTTGACCCATGAAAGGGGACGAGGAATGTTAAGCATATGTTAAGGTGGTTGATTATCATCAACCATACCTCCAAATGGTTCTTCTAGGTATTCCTCATTTTGTTCCAAATCATCATAAGCACCATAAGGTGTTTCTAGAAGTGGCCTACAAGGAGGAACTAATGTATGCTAAAGGTGATCTATATTAGGCCTAGTAGGTAAGTTTTGATCAGGCCTAGGAGGTCAAGGCAGTAAAATTTAATTAGGCCTAGGAAACCTATTTTTATGGAAAGTGGGCTACCTCTGACGAGCCTCCTATCTATGTGTGCTTAGAGTAGGAACTCCATCACATAAAGTCTCTGTAATATATTTTTCAAGTATTTGTTTTTCTAATTGTTGTTGTTTCTCTAGGAGATCCAACCATTGTTTATCTGACTAAAGTTGATTAAACTTAGCTTAACGATCAATATACATCTTGAATAGTTGATTAATTTGATCATATGTGTTAGGCCTATGTACCTTACTATTATTGCCCTGATACCTATCATATTTAGGAGGATTTGAGAGGTCTCCTATGGATTTTCCTTGATTGAGATAAGTTGCATTTACTTGAGTCTCACTCCTAAATATATGTTCTTGGTATTTTGCTAGTGCATAGGCACATCATGCTTGCATGCAATGATGCCACTAAGGATACTTAGGATCTTTATCTGATATTCATTCATAAATGAGGAAGGGTACGGTAGAATTGAGTCACTCACTATGACAAGTTTCATACTCATCTGTATTTTGGTACCTTCGAGAGGGGTAATTTGAGAGCATGATTATTATCATTTAGACCTACCCTAGGTGAATAGTCTTTCTCCTGCACATAAGTGTGTGGAGTAGACTAAGAAGGTATGTGAATACATGGTATTTCTCTATGTTTAGGTGCCTAATTTTTTTTTTTGGTAAGTAAGGTACAAATTCATTACAACCGGGTTTTACAGGTTGACCCAAAACCTATTACAACAACAACACAAAGCTGAATCGGAACAAGGCCTCAATAGAGACAATCTGGCCTTAGCCCCCTACTGAGGTAACACCACCAACAAAGAGCAACACCCTTACAAAAGATGACCCACACCTCAAAACACAGGTGGACAACACATTCACCTCCTAACACTTTCTCTTCTCTTTTGGTCGTGAAACTGCGACATGTCACGATATCGTGACACTTTTCCTTCATCCTCTTTCTTTTCTCATTTAGTCACAAAAAAGTGACATGTTGTGATATCGAAATACTTTTCCATCCTACTCTTTATCTTCTATTTTGGTTGTGAAAATCTGACATGTCACGATATCATGACATATTTTCCTCTTGCTTATGCTCTTCACTTTTGGTCACGAAACAATGACATATCGTGAAATCGCTACACCCTTCCACATGTCACGAAATCATGACACTTTTTCTTTCCTCCTCTTTCTCTTCTCTTTTGGTCATGACAATGTGACATGTAGCAATATCGTGACACATTTCCTTCTAGCTCTTTCTCTTCTCTTTTGGTCGTGATAGGATGACATGTCGCGAAATTGCGACCCTTTTTCCATCTTGCTCTTTCTCTTCTCTTTTGGTCGTGAAAAATTGACATGTCGTGAAATCATGACACTTTTTACTTCTTGCTCTTCTCTTCTCTTTTGGCCGCAAAAATCTGACATGTCATGAAAATGCGACACTTTTCCATTTAAGCTCAACACCTCACCAAACAACGACACTATTTCCTTCTTGCTCACCATGTCATGAAATCACGGCACTCTTTCAAGCATGTCGTGATAATGCAACAATTTTTCTTTCTTGCTCTTTCTATTTTATTTTGGTCACGAAAATGTGACATGTCATGATATCGCAACACTTTTTCCATGTCGCGATATCGTGACACTTTTTCTTTCATCAACATGTCATGAAATCACGATACTTTTTCCTTCCTCCTCTTTCACTTATTTTTTGGGCGCGAGAATGCGACGTGTTGTGATATCGTGCCACTTTTACTTCTTGCTCTTAGTATTATCTTTTTGTCGTGAAAATATGACATGCCACAAAATTGTGACACATTTTATTTCTTGCTCTTTCTCTTCTCTTTTAGTTACAAAAACACAACATGTTGCGATATCGTGACGCTTTTTCCCACTTGCTCTTTCTCTTCTTTTTTGGTCATGATAATGCGACATGTCGTGAAATCATGACACTTCTTCCTTCGAGCTTAACATATCGCCAAAAAGCAACCCTTATTCCTTCAAGCTTAACTTATCGCCAAAAAATGACACTATTTCTTTCTTGCTCACCATGTCGCAACATCGCGACACTCTTTCTTTCCTGCTAAGCATGTCGCTATATCGCGACACTTTTTATTTCTTGCTCTTTCTCTTTTATTTTGGTCGTGAAAATGCGACATGTCACGATATGGTGTAGGTGATGTGTCTTCCTTTATTTACAAAAGGCATTAGAAGTATCCATACTTGGGAACTGATTTCCCATATTGGGACTGTGACCTATAGGGGTGCCTCATGTAGGAGTCCCTCATAGGCTAGGTTCCTTCTCTGAACTTATAGGACTTGGAAGAGTAGGTGGTCGTAAAGGAGGTATAACCATGTATTTGGGATCAAATTGGAGATGATCCACATCTCCTTGCCTACTCCCTATAGCATTGTGTGTTTGAATCCATAAAAATTGTAAAGGAGATAATCACATAGAGATTTATAAAAGTAGTCATGGTACATACCCATAGCCAAGCCCACTTAAGGGCTTGGCTACGGGTATGCACTGTGAATAATTTTTATAAATATATATGTGATTATCTCCTTTACAAGTTTTATGGATTAAAACACATAAAATAGAAACACACCAAAATACAAATGATTATCTCTTTTAAATATTATGTTCCTAAAATGTTTAGTGTATTTTTGATTTGTTACTTTTGTAAAGAATATCTTTCATGTGTTTTAAATATTTTTTGATGTAACTCTTAATTGTTTAAATATGTTTCACCTATACACTCACAGCTTACAATTGGTAATGAAATTTTTATCACGTGAACCAACCAAAGTATGGAGATGAAGCCCATACCTGATCAGGGATCATAGGTCTTACTAGTCCTCACCCAATTCATCGTGGTCAGTGATATACCTCTCCAAAGAGAGATACATGCTCTATTCCACAATCTATGATGGTTCTTGGATATGGTATTGGATAAAATAGGGTACATAATATTTTAGCGAGCAATCAATAGATAGGATGTCATCTCATTCAAGAAAGGCTTGACAAGTTTTTTCTATCAAAGGAGGCTACAACTCTGTTCAGTGATTCTACCTTGCAAGCCCTTCCTAAAATTTCCTCTGATCATAACCCATTTTTTTGGAGATCCCTAACTCTCTGTACTTCAAGAAATATTTCAGATTTCAATCTATGTGGATCAAACATTCCAGTTTTAGAGATAACTTAATTCAGTGGTGGCAACAACCTGTCAGGGGTAGTGCAGCTTTTAAACTTATTGGCAAATTAAATTTTGTTAAGGAAAAGCTTCAAACTTGGAAAAAAGAGGTCTTTGGGAACCTATTTGAAAATAAAAAATAGGTTGTTGAAATTTTGAAGATAATTGATCAGAGGATTCAACATGGTGATGCTGATGAAACTACTAGGCAGGAGGAACAAATAAAACTAGCAGAGTTTCATAACATTTTGGCCTATAAGGAAATATATTGGAGTCAAAAATCAAGGGCTCTTTGGTTGAAAGATGAAGATTCAAATTCCAAGTTTTTTCATGTCACCACGCTTAGAAATAGAAGCAATAACAAGATATATATATATTTTAAAAGCAATTGGTTCTATTACTCAGGACTTAATAGAAATCAGAAAGGAGGCAGTAACTTATTTCAATTCTATCATTGGTCAATCCTTGGTCAGGAATCGCAGTGCAATGATGAGGCCAAAGATATTCTCTTGCAATATATTCCTAGCATAATAAATTAGGATATAAACCTTAAGATTTTAGCTCCATTTTATAATGAGGAAATTAAGGAATCCTTGTTGAGCATGGAGCTAGACAAAGCCCTGGGACACGATGGCTTTCCCCATCATTTCTATCAATATTTTTGGGACATCGTAAGTGAGGATGTAATTTATGTTTTCAAAGAATTTAAAGCAAGCAATCATATCCCAAAAGGTCTTAAATCTACTTTTATTTCTCTAATTCCTAAGAAGCAAACCCCTGAATCTATGGCTGACTTCAGGCCAATCAGTTTGTGCAATGTTTCTTACAAGATCCTAACTAAAGCCATTGCAAATAAAATGAGAGATGTTCTGCCCCACATCATAGATCCATACCAGGAAAGCTCTATCCAGGTCAGGTCAATCTTATATAGAGTTATCATAATTCATGATGTTCTACAATCTGCTCATAAGACTAATAGGTCTGTTTTTGCCCTCAAGCTTGATATGAACAAAGCATTTGACAGGATAAATTGGGACTTTCTGATTGTTGTCCTCCTTTAATTTGGTTTTCACCACCAATTGTTTAATTTGATCAAATAATGCATTTCTAAAGCAGGGTTATCAATTTTGGTTAATGGAATAACTGTTGGTTACTTTCAAAATTGTAGAGGAATTTGGTAGGGGGACCCTATCAGCCACATGTTATTCATCATTGTGGCAAAATATTTAGGTAGAAACATAAAAAATTCTTGTAGTTCAAGGCTAATATCAGTAATAAAGGCAACATCTCTCACTAGGGATGTTTCTCACCAATAATTTGTCGATGATACACTTCTATTGACTAAGGAATTTGTGGTTGAGGACAAAATAATTAAATACATCCTACAACTCTATGAGGACGCTGCTGGTAAAATAGTTAATTTTAGTAAAAGCAAGATATATTTCTTGAACACCCCCATTCAAAGGCAAGGAAGGATTGTAGAAATTTTAGTGTGTGATATAGTAAGCCTCCCCACTTCGTATCTTGGTCTCCCTCTTTTCATTGGTTCTCTAAGAGAGTCAATGTGGGATAGGGTTGTTGAAATAATTTTAAAAAAACTTGCTAGATGGAAAGGTCATCTTCTATCTCAAGCAAGAAAGTTGACCCTCACTAAGGCCTCTCTTCAGAGTATTCCAGTCTATTTCCTCTCCATTTTCAAAGCCCCTATGAAGGTTTTCCAAAAAATTGAGAAACTCCAAAAAGAATTTTTATGGACTGGATTAGAGGAGAAAAAAAGGATACACCTTATAGGATGGACAAAAGTGTGCATACCTAGGGAAAATGGGGGCTTAGGTCTGAGAGAATTGCTCATTTGAATTTAGCTTTACTAGCTAAGTAGGTATGGCACCTCATTTCTGGTGAAAAAAATGAATGGAAAACTATCATCAAATGAAATTATCTTCAAAATATGGAATTTCTAAGTGACTCAGTTCCAATCAGAGGTTCTACTTTTTGGAAAGCAATTTTCAATTGTAAGAAAATCATAAAAAAATATTTAATATGGTTTGGAATGATAGGTGGGCTAAAGATGAACCACTGATGCAATATCCTAACTTATCCCGAATTAGAGATATCACAGAAGAACTCATTGGCAGAAAAGTCTTCAATTATATGGTTGAGGATAGAGGCAGAATGAAGTGGAAACAAATAAGGATTCAAGGATTTCAATCGAAATAAAATGATATTTGTAACATTCTCGAGTAATAGTTTATACCCATGATACACAAGGAAGATCAAGTGACCTGGTCTCCTATAGAAAATGGGTAGTTCACTATTAAATCATATTACAAGCTTCTACTTGATGATGAGGATTTTTTCCTCTAAAAGGACTTAGTTTGGATAAAAAAATTAATTCCAAAAATTGTAATATTTTTATGGTTGGTTATCCAAGGAATAATTCTAACCATTGATAATATGATGCATAAAGGTATTTGTATCACTAATCACTATTATTTGTGGAGGGCTAATTGGGAGACCATTTATCACATTTTCCTTGAGTGCCCTTTTTCCTTGACTGTCCTAAGTGGGGTTTTTCAGGCCTTCAATATTTCCTAGTTTAAACCAACCACCATACTTTATTTGTTCATCCAGTGGCCTTGCTCCTTTTCAAGCCAAATACTTAGATACATGTGGAAAATTTGTCTCAATCACTATCTTTGGCAAGTGTGGCTAGAAAGGAAACATAAATTCTTTAATGAGTCTATCCATGATCATCAAACTATCATTTCCAGGATCATATCCTTTGCCAATGAGAATATGAACCTTATCCCTTTTGATAACCATAAACCTCATTTGTAGGAGACCACGATTGCTCAATATTTAAGCTTAACCTTGTTAGATGAGTTTGTGCCTAGGGTAGTCAACCCCAGAGCCAATGTTAAGTGGTCCCCACCTCCTATGGGTTGGTTTAAGCTTAATTTTTATGGAGTGGCTAAGGAAAATCCTGGTAGAGGAGGCTTTGGTTGCATTGTGCGAGATCATAATGGGAATATGATGCTTGCATTTTATGAATATTTGGGAACAAGGATGAACAACGAAGCTGAAGCTAGAGCTATGTGGAGAGTCCTTCAAATGACTCAAGACTTAGAAGGCAATTTTATCATAGAAGGAGACTCTATGCATGTTATAAATCTCCTCAATAATTGGAAAATACCTCCTTGGAGGATTAAAACAATTTTTTAAGAGGCTAGGATCCTTTTCCAGGGAAGACGGGACATAAAATCCCAACATGTCTTTCAGGAAGCTAACAAATTTACTGATAAGATGGCCAATTTGGGTGTCAATGGTGATGGACTTTTAAAATGGGAACATAGTATCCCGAGCAAAGTAGAGGAGCTTATTCAACAAGAATGCCAAGAATGATAGTCAAATTTACCAATAGGGAAGGCACTTTAAGTATGAAGACTATGAGTATTCCCGTATATTTTTTGAAATGGACTCAATAAAAATTATTCGAGCTGTCAGTATTGGTGGATGCTACTTGGAAATACCACAAAGACTAATGGAGATAGTCACATGTCAGATAACATGGCTCCTAGTCATATTAGTAATTTTAGGTTGGTTGATAATCATAGGGTAGGAAAGAAACAAAAATATAAGACTTCAAACCAGAGCCACGTGGACCACCAGATAGCCACCGCCATAAATCTAGCCAGCAGGTTCACTTCTCCAAGGTTGATTGTCCAAGATGGGATGTGGTCCCAAAGCATGTCATATACGGAAGAAAGCAATTACCAAAGAATTATTAAGAGTAACTATCAATACAGAGCTTGTGGGAGTTTTTTTTAGTACTTTGCTATGTGTTTCTACAGCTTTTTGTTTCTCCACTATTTTAAGGAAGGGATCTGTGTCTGTTTCTTTTTTTTATGATTATGATGCAAGTGTGTTTTCTTGAGGTATGTCCAAAATTTTGTATGGGAAGTTTATTTTTTATAACAAAATATGTGCCTTACCGGATCTAATGGCTTTGGCATCATGTAGATTTTACATATATAGGATCCTTAGTAAGGACATGTTCATCAACAAACCTGGGTTGATTTTTGTAAAAGGTTTTGGGTCAACTTGTAAAACCCGGTATTAATGCTATAGTATCTTATCTAACAAAAAAAATTAATGGAGATGAAACAAACTATCGTTGAACTCTATTAGTGGTTGGGGATGAATTCCAACTCACTAATGTTTAAAAGAGATGTGGTGTGTGTGCTTCCTTTTATGATTAAATGAAAGTAAACAAAATAGCACTCAATGAACTTTCACTAAATGCAATAAAATCATTTTAATTTCAGATTTTGATGCATAAATAAGTAAGGAACCTACAAATTTTTAACCTATATGAAAACCTAACCCTTAGGTAGGTCATACACAGGAAAACCAAAAAAATGCATGTCTAAAGCTGTTATTTTTCCTGTATTTCTTCAATTTGTTAATGCATAATTTAGAAAGGGGAAATCGAACTTTCAATCACACATAAAAGACATGAAAATTTGAAGTTTAACATTTTCTAAACAACCTAGCTACAAATTGAATGTTTAGGAACTTACCTTGCCTATATATATATATATAAATTTACATGGTGGAATCGGTAGCTATCATGAATCCAGGCAGGCTGTCCAGCTTTTATGGCTGCCACAACATTCTATGTTGTCCACCCCATAATCCACCACACAGATCTTCATGTAGTCTGCCCGTATAACCACCATGCTAAAATCATTTTAAATCTTTTACATCACTAAAAGCACTAGGAAAGTGACAAGCATTCAGTCCAACGAGGCCCGATATTTGAAACTTGGACCTCCACCCCCCTTATGGGGTTTGGATGAACCAATTGGTCTACACCTCGGACCTTAACTTGCCTATTTTAGAAACTGCTATTTCTAGAAATGTCTAAAGAAAACCCCTAGTTTTGTTGCTGTCCCTAGGTGGGATGGCTATAAATTTGGGGGTTTTCCCTGGGTGGGATGGGTTTTGTGGCCATACCTAGTAGTTCCAACTAGGAATCTAGGGGTCATTTTAGCTCAGAATGACCAGAACCTGCAACATCCAAAACACAAAAACAAGGTAAAATTTGGTAGAAATTAAAAAATAAATACAAGGGACAAGGTCCCACCGTGATCACCACTAAAGTAGTGAGAACAAAAAATACACCTAATATATTGAATTGAAATGCAATATTATGTAATTATTATATTAAAGCATGCAAAAGAAATATTATAAAGTAAGCAACTAAATTGAAAATTATGTTACGTAAAAGAGGGGGGTTCTCCTTGTATTTATTAATTCATAAAATCAGTGGTTACAATACATACCCTTGAGGGCTTTTCAATGTGACACATTTCAATTTACAGAACTTGAGGAATCAAATCCCTCCATGAGCTTAATGACACACTTCCAAGTGTTATTTTCGTAATCCACAATATAGAGATATCTTTGGGCTACATTTATTCAACTCCTTAGCTCCTCCCTCATGCATAGAATACCTGTACCTACACATAAGATATTGAAATATGTTAATAGCATATGTGTTTTGTAATGAAAACCATGAAAAGTATGCATCTATGAATATAAAAAGTATTTATGACTAATATAAACTATTCCAAATGAATTGAAAACTTAGTATGATGTCTATTATATGATTTAGTAAAGATATAAGTAGAAATCAAAGTGAGATTGTGAAAATAACCTGTGGTCATTCCTAGCAGGGACAACTAGGACAATAATAACGAAAACACTAGTTGACCTATCAAAAGTACTAAAAACTTCAACAAATTTGGATATGATGTTAATCTAATGCTCTATAATTAAACCACATAGAAATTAGATCAAAATTATGGGCCAATTCATGGCCATCCCTAGGAGTTTCAACTAGATTTGCTAACCATCCTAGGGGGGATGACCACAAAATAGGTTGGTTTTTACCACAAATTCCATTCAGATCTGGTCAATAATCCTCCTAGGAGTCTTATCATAAAATTTGGTAAACTAACTCTTTCAATTGATGATTTTTGTAACAAAATACCGTGTCCTAGAATGCCTTGAAAACACCTTCGATTAAAGAGGTTTCCAAGGCAAATATGTGGGCAAAGGTTAAGGGAAAATATTGGTAGCACTTCATGGTCAATAATTATAGAATATCCCCTTTTGAATTGGGTCAAAACACCTCAATTTATAGCCCAAGAGGGAATAGGGGGCAAAAGGGTAAGTTTAGGCATGCAAGGTAAGTTTCACCACTTGGCAATGCATTTGCCATGCATAGGGTGGAAGAGGCTTCCCATTTGGGCCTCCAATTTTTAGGCCCTAATGGTCATGACAACCTCCCAATATGTCATGATTTATTGGGTAGGATAAATTACAGAAATTGATTACCATTTATCCCACCCTTTGATTTTTGAGGGGTCTAGAACATGGCCATCCCACCCAAGGATGGTTGTTGGTGGTTGTCCTTGGGTGGGATGGTCATAAACTTTGACTATTTACCAATAGGGCCATATTATGTCGATAAGAGTGTCGTATTAGTAGTCATATTCAATTTACATGATTTTAGTGTCTACAATAGAATATGTTACGAAGTACAACATGTTAGTCAAGTAAAGACATGATAAATATCAATCACTCTATGGATCCAGAGGAGACTAGAACATGACACGGGAGGAGATTAGGCCATGACACAACATGGGAAGAGACCAACCAAACAATAAGTGAATAGACTATGATGTGGATCAAACAAAAACTAGATATGTGAGAGGAGAGGACAAACAAGGAATCAACGTGGATCGAGAAGGGACAAGAAAAATGGTAGATAAGTCACATGTGGAATTGGAGAGTTTGTGTTGTCAAGGCCATGAGACTACGTGTGCATGAAATTGAATATAAGGGCTTGGTTTTAATTTTTATGTTGCATGTGGGATAATATTATTTTCCTTCCTCAACGGCGAGCTATGTAAAAACTTTATAAAAATAAAAACTATGATATGTACCTTTTATTACAAATTCCTGATTCAAACTTTAAAATCATTGGTTGTGCACTTCGATATTATCTATGGGATACAAATTTTTTTTGATGTTTTATCAATGATTTTATTTTGATTTGTAACAATGAAGATAGGTCATTTCTTTAAACCATCTAATTCTTGTATTACTTGGTGAATTCTGATCGGAGTGCTTTATTTTAACACTTGGATTTTCGGATGATGTGGATTCAATAGAATATGCTCGCTAACATACTTATAGCTTCAATTAATATTTCTAATATATATTTCTTGATTTAATAGTATATGACTGCTAGCACCCTTTGTAACTTCAATTAATATTTGATCTCGTTTGTCCATGATTATTGACTGTCAACCGACCTTCTTTTAACTTGATACAACTTCTATTTGGAGGTAGATTCTGCGTATAACCAGATAATTTGTACACACATTGCAAAATAGAGGGATTAGGTTTTCTATAAATGGAGGTGATAATATTTAGAGTTATGAATAGCTTATATCCCTATTAATACTTGTGAAATTAATAATTCACTACTTTCAAATGTATGGAACAATGCAACATTGCTATAGGTTTTATTGGTAAAATTTTTAGATCTTCTTCTTATGCGAACTAAATTCCATGAGCTCACACTCAAGATGATCCAGTAGTAATTCCAAATATAGTAGTACTTCTGGGAAATCACCTTTGTTTGAGTCCTAAAAATTTGCATGAATTTGGGCTAAAAGAATGAATCTTCTTCACTAACTCGATTTCCACTTTACCAAGAAGGTTGTTCTAATACCACTTGAATCCAAAAAATTTCCAAATGAATGCAACGAAGTAGATCAAATAGGAAAACAAAATTATATTTACCACTCTAGGAGGGCTAAGTAATTTTCCACTAAGGAGGGCTTAGTCCTTGCAAATACGTAAATTAATTCAAGATGATAAGATGATTAATTGTGAATCAACCTACAACTATTAATAATGATTAAATCAATAAATCAATGATATTTTGGAAATATAGCTGACTTGGCTATATTAGTGTTGTAACAATTTCATGAGGATGCATTTAATATAGGTTGTTTTCTTGTCATTTTTTTTCAAAAGGTATCTTAGGTTAGATTTAAATATGAAAAGGTACATTAATATAGATTTCAATTTCAAAATTATATTTAGGGTAGCATTGCTTCTAAATTGTCTATGTAGAACACACACCCACACACTCATGTGATACTCATAGTGTAAGGATTGGACTACATGACCAATCCCCACTTAAATATGGTGATGTTGGATTTCATCTCTTTCCACCAGCTTGCCCTCTTGTAGTCACCATAGTAACCCCCCAAGAGTGGTTGACCGACCTACATCATCGGGAGATCCCCTACTCTTGAGAGTTGGTTATCTAAAATTTATCGCTGGAAGGTACCTTAAGAGTAGGTAGTTTTAGAAATCCCATTTAAAATAGGGCTTTTCAAATAATTAGTGGGCACGGTTGATCGTTACTTTGCATGCCTTAAACGTGAGGGTTAATCAAAATTAGGGGTATGCCAAAAATAGCACATTGACAATGTGACTTCTCTTTGTGAGAGTATTTTGACTCATTTGAGCATCTTGAGTCTCCTCCCCTTGGACACCATTTTAATTTTCTAGATTCCATTTAGGTTACCATTCGCTCATTGGAAACATAGTTCTATTCAGAATGCCTTTCGGTGTTGTAGGAGGTTCTATGCTACAACATACCTGTTTCAAGTAGAATTTACCCATTCCTATGGTTTGTTCTTAGGCCAAATATAGTACTCTCATAAAAACACATGAAAACTAAAAAAAATGCTTATTTTTCAAGTCATAAAAGTGGTTACAACAGTACATTAAAACTACTAGCAACTCATTTGCTATGTTGTCCATAGTCACACAAATTCATAGAGCACTTCATAGTCTATTTTTGAGTGGTTCATACTACCCCATGTGAACTTCTAGGCACAAGAAATATTCACACCCCACTATGTAAACCTATTTTCTAGGTCATAAAATTGCACATATAGCTAACAAATAGCTCATAGAAGCCCTACACAATAGAAATCCACCCTCTATTTCTATTTTCTCAAGGTTTGCACCCCTTGTGTGAACTTCTAAGTATAGAAACATTCACACCCCATCGTGCAAACCTATCATTTAGGTCATAGAATATCATAAAAATTTCCACATAGCACAAAGAAGCCCTACAAAGTAGAAATCCATCCTCTATCTATGTTTTCTTGAGGTTTATACCCCCATGTGAACTTCTAGGTACTAAGAAATTTGCACTCTACTATGTGAACCTATATTTTCCAAAATAGAAAGTGTCAAAACCAATCACAAAGCTTTCCATAGCCTATATTTCACACCTTTTAATCATTTCTTCACTAGCACACACATCATCATGCTAGTTACATATAGTCAGACACATGAGTCTCTCCACCATACCACTAAGGTTGATCATTGAACTATCATGGCTGTAGGTGCCTCCTATCAGACCAATGATCCACCTTATGAGTATGAGAAGGTTACTTCTATAGCTCCACCTAATTTTTTGGTTGGGCCATAGTAACCTAAGGTAAGTCCCATATTGCATGTCACATATTCTATCCCATACCATGTGGAGGATGAGACCTCTCCTCCAGATGATCTCTCCTCCTCCAATCCACTATCTACCTATTTCTAGTATTTCATTTACATCATACCTGACTGGTATCTATCCACCATAATCTCTTATGAGCCTACTACACCTCTATCACCATATGCTACTTCTCTTTCTAGAAAATTCATCTCATCCACTCATGGGGTACGACTACAACATTATCATTTGTCAAATCATTCCTAATGTCATCACTACTATCCAAATAGTAGGTATGATTTCCACACCACCTTCTTCCATTCCACTTCATTCTTCTTCTTCTCAAGTAATACACCCACAATAGGCTTCATCAAGTTCACAACCTCCATCTCAACCATCTTCATTAATTCCACAATAATATTCCCAATTTATATCACAATACTACTAGATACCGCTACAACATCAACCACATCCATATCAAAAATTTCAACAAGTAATCCCATCACCACAACCATCCTCATTCAATCCATAATTTTCTACCAAATTTCTAACCAACTACCCACCACTCTCATAATACGGACCTCCATTGGCATATTCTTCCTCTTTCTACTTACCTCCACCTCCTCTTTTTTGGTCATCACCATCCACTCCTATTTATTCATACAATCCAAATTACCCCTCATATCTCACCAATCCACCATGCTATTCGACCTATCCCAAATATTCCACTTTCACTCCTTCTATGCCACCTCAACTCTCATTGGTTACTGCTCCATCCTCTAGCTAATTTCTTTTAGTATGCCCTCATATTTCCCACCACCATATTTGAAATCACTTACTTTCTTCACTTCATCATCTACTTGGTCCTCCACTACCACAACACAATCATAGCTAAATTTATAGCATGCATAGCAATAGCAAGCACCCATCTCAATAAACATATTCATGTGTACCATGATCAACAACAACCTAAAAAACAATACTCATACACTTCACTGCATCAATCTCAAGTTTCTCTCCCATAATATCAAGCCATGTCAACACCTAATCCACAACAAGCTACTTACTATAATCAATGGGACAAGCTACAAATATAATACCCAATATATTTGGGTTATTCATAGGCATCATCACAACCACTTCCTCCACATTCCTATTCACATCCATTCCCATACCCACCAGATACTACAATGGTGCTCTCTAGTGAACTTTAAGCTATGCAAGAACAAATCAAAAATTTGGATTTATGCACAACTATTTATGGGACCTAAAATCCCACGTATGATGAGTTGTTTAATGAACCCATTCATTCATATGTTCTTATGCATCCTTATTTTTACCGATTTGAGATCCCTAAATTTGAAAATTTTAAAAGTAAGAAAGATACCATAGAGCACCTTAAAAATTATTGCTTTACTTGTTACCAACTACATGGTAGTGATCCCCTCATGCTTCACACATTTTCACTTTCTCTTGGGGGACAAGTGTTAGATTGGTATAATCATTTGCCTCATCATAGCCTCTCAAGTTTGAATAGTTGGCCAATATCTTTCTCAAATATTTTTCCATTCATATCAAAATCAATATGACATTGTTAGATGTATATGATTTACACCAGTTTGACAATGAGCCCATTACTAATTTTGTCTCTCGATGTAGGGTGGTCATTCATGATCTTGCTTTTACTCTTACATCTACAAAATTCATCAAATGTTTTGCTAAAAGTTACCACAAATAAATCTCTCAAACTTTGCAAATCGATCAAAGTCACACATTCGAGGAGGCCATTGCCTAAGCCAAGGTTATCAAGAATATCAAGGTCCAAACAGGAAAGATCAATCTTCATCCAAAAAACCATATCCATCCAACTTCCACTACACTAAAAATCCATATGTTCCACCCACCTCTAAACCACCTCAAACCAATTAGGTTCTACTCACTTCTTCATCCTCATCACCATAATCAACACCACCCAATCACCACAACCTACCCACCAAAGCAATCTGCCTCCACCTTCTAATCCATTCCAAAGGTGTAATCCTTGCCCTCTTCATCCATAATGCAATTGGACACCTATTTCTTCCACTATTTATTTTATGGTGGGCTCATATCCTTGCTTGATATCAAGATCAATAATCCTAATTGTACTCTCCCTTGATACTACAATCCAAAATCATTTTGTGTTTTTCATCACCAATGTGACCACCCCCTTGATTCTTACTGCATATTTCACCATATTTTTCAAGATATTATTGATCGTAGCACCATTCAGGTTTCTAACCCCCTTGTACCACAAGATTAGAACTTGGGGATTTATCAAAATACATTGCCTAAACATGGGAGTAATAATGCTCAATCTAACCCATGACAATTCAATCATATAAACCACAGTCCTTCCCAATAGGGGTTTGTAGATATGATCAACATTGCTACTCGTAACCAACATTACCCACCTACTTCTAAAGCTCAAAATCCTTCTACTTCTCTTCCACCACCTTATTCTAATCTCCCAATTCCTACACCTCCTCCTACCATACCATGTAATGTCATCACTACTCATGGTAACCTTTTGCATCAACTTCACATTGTCCCTATAAGGTTATCCATATATGATATTTTGCAACAATCCCAACCTCATAGCGAAGCCCTCAATTCCATTCTCCATTCTCTTGATCTTGAGACCTATGATATTGATGCCTTTACCAACATTTTTGGCAATGTCCAAAGATGCTTTTAACCTTATATTATCTTCCATGACCATGATATCATCGAAGTTGTAGACAAGGGTGCAGATCTACATTTGCATATCCAATCTTCCATCAATTCTATCACTTAAAAGCATGTCCTTATTGAAACTGGATCATCCATCGGTATTATTTCTACTACCACCCTTTGCCATCTTCACATACCACCTACTCATATTGCTACTTCTTCTATGGACCTTTGAGCCTTTTATGGCTCTATGTGCCCTATCGTAGGCACAATTTTCATCCCCATTTAGGCCAAAACCAAAATCATTTCCACTCTCTTCCATGTTATTGAAGGGGAGATGCAATATAATATCCTTTTGGGATGCCCAAATATTAAATAAATGTAATGTGTCCCTTCCATGCTACATTATTGTATTAAATATATTCATAATGGATTGCTCCACTGCATCCCTCCTGATGGTGATCCATTCGAATTTTAAAATATTGGCACTCTTCCATTGGTCCACCCCTATCATCCACATAATTTTCTCCCACTTCATGATGTTCCCTTGATACCACCTTTCCATCACCCTCAATACCACACCTAATTTGAGTGACATACCCTCATATTACTCACATCCACCTCTGGTTATTGGTGCTTCCACTACTCTAACATTTTCACATCTTCCTTCCTCTTCTTCTTCATCCTCTTCCTCCCATATTCCATTTCCCCTATTCACCTTGTTAGCTACACCATCATCAAATTCCTCTTCTACCACACCCCCCTCTCCTTCCCACTCCATATGCATCTTCCCATCGCTTTGTACCCCATTATTTGTGGTCATGCATCATCCCCACCAACCCAACCATATATTATATTCCTATATATTAGTTCACCCATGCAAACCATCCTATCATGGGAACACCTACTGAATGCTATGAGTGGACACAACATACCACTCAACTTGATAATTAATTAGCTTAACCAAATATTCTTACCTCATCATATTTACCTTCTCATCCACCCGCATCAATACCATTGCCATCTTCACCATCCAAGGGTCCCTCCACCAACCTAAGAATCAGATCTCTCCTCACATATCTATACTCATGACCAAACCTGGTCCTAATTAGTATGACATACACAATTCTTAGGTTATCTCACCCACCATCCAGTCTACCCATGACCAAGATAGACCCTACGATGTACCCATTACTATTGGGGTAGTTTTTCCTCTTGGTCCACCCAAAAATTGTATAAATTTCATATATGGAGGACTTGACTCATTTGTGGATCCTATAGCACCTCACCCACCCTAAACCAAAATTTACAATAATCTTTATCATATGTCAAATCCTACTTTTTCCTCACACTATCTTCATTGTTACAACTAGCATGGTTACAGACTAGGGAGATACAATGAAGGGTGTCATATCATTATCCATCCTCCTTTATAGAAGCCTAACGAATGATCTATAATTGGTTACCATCCTACAATAATCAACACCCTCAAGTATGATTTTTATCATCTCAATATTGACTCCCTTGAGGTCCTTTGTGATGATGAATTTGAGCTCAATTTTCCTATTGACTATTCATCCCCTCAATATATGGTTGAAATTACATCCACTTTATTTCATTTCTCTCCATCACATGAGGATACTTCTCCTTGTGTGGTTGAAGCTCTCATTGACCAATTTATTGAGTTATCACTGAATCCATATTTTCTAGTTGTCATCCCTTCTTCACTACCACCACCTACTCCCTTCATACATTTTCATGCATGATAGGACATCCGCCTCTCCTGCTCTCGTTCTCCTTTCCTACCCATGGTTTTTCTTCCTAGCCTCAATCAACCATTTCTTGATACATCCTCATAATATTTAGATTCCTTTACATCACATTTTCCCATGTCTACCACATCAAGTATTTTTGTCAATATGATCTTTGTTGACCTATATGCCCCACTTCGCTATCCACATCATCCTGTTTATATTTTGCCACCCATTGCCATTTTTGTCAACTTCAAAAATATTTTATCCATACCATCACCTATAAAATTCCTTCCATTGCCTCAATTATTGTGATTTGCTAACGTACCTTCCATTCCACCCCACCAACCTTGGATCAATCATATGGATATTTATCTAGATGATGAATTATAGCTTCCTAACATAATTCATGATATTCAACTCATCCAAACACCTGCTCAAATCCATGATGGTTCTCACATGCTTTTCGAGGACACCATTGATCTTGACATCAATGATGATCATGATCACCCTACATTATCCACCTTGCAACTAGTATTTCTATTGATGAACACATTCTCTTAACCACTTTCCCTTGAAAGTACATAAAGGTGTTTGCATGGTCCTACACAGACATGCCTGGCCTTGATCAATAATTAGTTGTCCAAAACATGGTCTTGGATGGTAATGCTAAACCTATCAAACAAAAGTTACATCATATGCATCCAACTATTGCTCTCATGGTCAAAGAAGAATTACAAAAAATTCTTGACATTAAATTCATACAATCAATCAATTACCCTGAGTGGGTTTCAAACATGGTTCCCATTATAAATCCCAAGGGAGATATCCAAGTATGCACTAATTTTAGGGATATTAATAAAGCTTACCCCAAGGACAATTTTCCACTCGCTAATATCAACACATTGGTCGATGCCATAGTCGGGCATGAAATGGTATCACTCATGGATGTATTTTTTGGTTACAATCAAATTTGTGTCAACCTAGATAACCAACATAAAATATATTTCATGACCCCTTAGGGGAAATATTTTTACAAGGTCATGCCCTTCAATCTCAAAAATTTTAGGGCAACCTATCAACACACAATGACATATATCTTTCACAAATTCATGCACAAAATTTCCAAATATTATGTTGATGATCTTATTGCCAAACATAAAATGTGTGACCAACATTTTGAGGACCTATGCCAAATATTTTATCACCTCCTGAAACATAATGTGTGATTAAATACAAAAAATGTGTCTTTGGTGTTACCTCAGGTAAAATATTAGGTTTTATTGTCTCACAATGTGACATCAAGGTTGATCCTCAAAAGGTCAATGCTATCAATGATATACTTCCCCCTTCGAATCTCAAATATCTATGTAGCTTGTAGGGAAAAATTCAATCTATTCGGTGATTCATCGCCCAAATATTTGACAAGTATCAGCCATTCAATCATCTCCTTCAAAAAGGGGTCCCTTTCAAATGGGACAATTAATATCAAATTTCCTTCGATGCGATGAAATACTACCTCAAATATCCACTGGTCCTATCACCGCCCCATATCAACTGAAATTTTCATCTATATATTTCTACCACTAATTTCACATTAGGTGCACTTCTCATATAGAATAATGAGATGAACCACGAATATATTGTATACTATATCAGTCGCACATTGGTAAGTTATGAGACACAGTATTCTTACATGGAAAAATGATGTCTTACCATTGTATTTTCCACATAAAAACTCTAACATTACATGATCAATCACACTACCTATGTAGTCTCTTGTGATAATCTACTTTGTTACATAATGATTAAGAGCTACCATAATAGTTGCACGACTAAATGTATTATTCTTGTCATGAAATTTGATCTTGAGTTCATTAGTCAAAAATCCATAAAAGGGTAATTTATTGTTGATTAGCTATCTGAAGCACTCTTCTTGAGTGATGCACCACTACTTATTCAGCTTCCTGATGATTCTATGTTTCATATTGCTAAAGCTAAAGAACCCATAGCACTTGAGTCAACTGCTAACTTAACCCTCTTCTTTGATGGCTCTCACTACGATCATGGAGGAGGTGCAGGCATAGTATTATTTACATCGTAGGGGGATCCTCTCCCATTTTACTTCAAGTTAAGCTTCCCTTGCACCAAAAATAATACTGAATATGAAGCTCTTATCCTCAACCTTAAGCAAGTAATTTCCATGCACATTCGATGTCTGAACATCTTTGGTGACTCCCTTCTCATTGTGAATCAAATTAATGGATAATTGCAATTTTTATACCTCATCCTTCAATAGTATAAGCAAGTCATCAAACACTTACTCAATTTGAGTGATATGATATCACTGCTACTCCACGTTCCACCAATCGTTTCACCAACACTATGGCTTCTTTACGCTCTCTCATCCTGCAAAATCCAAATTTTGAAAAAACTCACATGTCCATTCACACCCTTTTCCATTCTACCATTTCCATCATCCCACCTTCTCACGATGATGGCATTAATATTGTATAAGATGAACCCCATGACCCATGGTTCTACTAGGTCAAATATTACTTAAAGCTTGGTATCCTCCCATTGGATCTGAATCACACTCACAAATGAGCTTTTAAGTAGTGAGCAATTCTCTACACATTTTTGGGAGTTCCTTATAAGCATAGTCATGATGGCATCCTACTGTGCTATCTTGAACCACACGAGGCCCAATGTGTTATCCAAGAATCTCATGATGGTACTTGTGGTGGAAATTTCAATGGTATTTCTATTACCAAATGCATTCTATGAATGGACTATTATTGGTCCACAATGGAACATGACTGTTATGAATATGTTAAAAAGTGTGTTAAATGCCAACACCATTCTAATATCACGTATTTGCCTTCTCAGGCTCTATAACTCGTTCAATCAATGTGGCCCTTTTCTCAATGAGGTTTGGATCTTATTGGCAAAATCACCCCCACCTCATATAGTAATTACAAATTCATCATTACTACCATAGAATATTTCTAGGTTGAGGTCATCCCTCTAGTCCAAATTATAGGTCCTACAATTTTTGACTTCATAACACAACCACATTATCTGTCACTTTGGAATTCCATCCAAGATCATCTTTGACAATGGTACACCATTCAAGAATAATAATGTTCACACACTATGTAAGAAATTCACTATTCAACATAGCTTCTCTATCCCATACTACCCCTAGGGTAATATCCATGTTGAAGCTATAAACAAAACCATTTACACCATTCTTTGAAATATCATTGCAGAATCACATCACGACTGGCAAAATCAAATACCACTAGATTTATGGGCCTATCACACAAGCATTTATACTCCAACTAGGGCAACCTCATTTTCTCTTGTATATGGTGTTGAAGCCATCATGCCTTTGGAGCTCAAAATTCCATCATTACAGGTCTCTATGCAAGAATTCATTGATGACAACACTGCTCATCAAGCCATATTAGACTAGTTGACTCTTCAGGATGAACGTCTCATCCATACCATTGAACATACATGCATCTATCAAGATCACATCTGACGTGCCTATAATTATAAGGTACATCATCATGAATTTCAAATTAAGGACTTGGTCCTTAAGGATAACCAATATATTACTAGCCAACCACACCGTCTTCATGATAAATTTACACCTAATTGGCTGGGTACTTACATCTTTATCCACAAATTTGGTTTTGGGGCATATCATCTTAACAATATTGAAGGTCTTGATGACCTTGAGCCTATTAAAATTATTCATATTCAAGTATTTTACACCTAAGAATTAGTATTAAGGCTCATCATTATTTGTATATACCATCACTGTTACACACAAAAATATATAAAAAAATCAACAAATACATAATCGAAAAAATATGGTGTTTTATCGAATTGCATTAATAAAAATATGCTTTACATAATTTATTTTTCTTCTCTCCTTTCCTATTTTATGAATTTTGTATGGTCATGCTTCTAGCGATTACATACCTTTCATCTTCTCTTCTTCTCTTTCCCTTTCCCCCTTCTTGTTACTTGTCAATATTGTATGGTCACGCTTCGAGCGGCTATATACCTTTGATTGTTTTCATCTTCTCCCCTTATCTTTATTTTCTTCTTTTATTATTCTTCTTCTTCTTATTCTTCTCTTCTGTTCTCATATCATGTCATATTCACTAATTCCATTACCCCATTCCATTGAATTTTATCTTGGGATAACCTTGTACAAAATCTTACATACATCATCCATTGCAACATCATACCATTCACTACATATTCACATATTTTTGCATGCATATATATTATGTTTATATCCATATTTGTACATATCCATTGTGAATACCATGCTTGGAGAATTAAAATGCACTTTCTAGCACAACAATTTTGGTTCCCAATCCCATTTTCATGAGACTAGATTATTGAACGCTTTGTGAGATTCACCCATCTATAGTTATTTCAATCAACCACCATCTAAAGTTGGCAATTTCTAAAGCATTTCAAAATCTTATCTTGGTTAACTTACCCTCTTTCATGGATCAACATGCACATCTCACACATTAAGCAAATTTTGAGACTAGGATCGGTGACATTGTATGTATATTGACTACCTAGTGAAAGTCACCTCGCTCATCCTATCATTTGCATGATATAAATCAAACCTTGAGGATCAAAAAAAGGACAAGTTACAAAAAAAGGGGACAAAAAATAAAATAAAACACCCCAAAAAGAGCACTACAAAAGTAAACATAAAATCAAAGAAAAACAATACTATAAAAATCTTGAATCCTTGAGGTCTTTAGGTCCATATTGAAATCATGGGGTAGATCTCCATCGAGGTTATCAATGCTTGACTAGTAATGGAGAATGCCTTACAAGTAGTGACACGTATATCACATTAGAGACCTTATTTTGTACAAACCACTACACGCTTGTGGATGAGATAGCTATTGGAAATTTGAGATATTTTATGTTGTCATTTATGTCACATGGATCACATTTGAGTTTTGGTGGCAAAAACACTTCATAAAATATCATTTATGATATTTTGGAGAGCATGGATATATACGGGGTTTTTGTGAAAACCAAGGTAGGCAAAATAAAAGATTTTATTTAAAACCATGGATGGCAGATTTGAAATGGGTTTTTATTAAAACCTAGGTTGGCTTTTCGTTTTATCAAAAAAGGTGCCCCGATGATGGAGATATTTAATTTTAAATATTTAGTTTAAATTTTAAATTATTTAAAATTAAAATTAAAAATAAAATTATAGCGCCGATGTCTAAAGAAAGGAGGAAATGTATATATATATATATATATATATGTATATATATATGTATATCTATATATGTATATATATATGTATATATGTATATATATATGTATATCTATATATGTATATATATATGTATATATGTATATATATATATATATATATATATATATATATATATATATATATATGTATATATATATATGTATATATGTATTATGTATATGTATATATATATGTATATATATATATATATATATATATATATATATATATATATATATATATATACCAAAATTTTTGATAAATCCTTGTACTCGATTTTTGAATGCATTCGAATTGATAACATAATGCGAAAAGAGCCTGTGTGTTGAAGCATGTGTAAAGAGGCATGTGAAGGGTTTACGAAATTTGGGTCCATTGAAGAATAATTCACGAAGGATAACCAAATGTATAGGCACCTTTGGCCTAGTGGTTTGTGCACTATGTGAGAAGCAGGAGGTCCTGCAATTGAGTCTCACTGGGGATGCTTGTTGTGTTGAAACGCTCGAAGCATTTTTTGAGTTTTCAAAGGGTGTAGAATATTGAAGTATTTTTTTTGGTTCGTGCCCCTTTGAACACGTGAGGATGTGTGGCCCAACGGTAGCTTAGCTATGGTTAAGGCACTTAGCGAGGAGGCATCAAAGGATCTAATCCTATCAGGCAGAGGCAAGTTAATATTTTTTAATATTTTATTTTTCTAAAGTTGCCCTAGGAGAAATAAGGGTTATGATGCACCTTAAGAAAAAGAGAGATTTCTGGTGATTTTATTTTTGGAAGTATATCATATTATATATCGTTGGAAAGCTTATTTCAAGGGCTATTTTATTAACTTACTTAGAGGGAGAAATAAGGTGTGTGTAAAGAGATATTTCTGATTTTGTAAAGAGGTTCAAAAGTGAAGGTTGCTTTGTTCTTTTTCAAAGAGAATTAATTATTTCATGAGGGGACATGATGTATTTTATTGAGTGGGAGTAATAAGGTGTTATTTGGATATTATTGTTGTGTTATTAATAATTATACGTAACCCTTATTGAAATTTTAAAAAGAAATTTTGTTGAGTGTGGCAGATTTAGTGGACAACTAATAAGGCATCAAAAAGGTATGAGCAATATTCTCCATTGACTTTGTTTATGGTGGTTGATTTCTGAAATATCATTAGAGAGAAAAGGATTGATTGTGGTTTCATTTTTGAAAGTGGTTGGTTGAATGCTTCAAGGTTTTATGGCTTGAGAGTTGTGTTTAAACCTCATTTTATAAGCATTGTTGTTGAAGCCATTAGTTGTATGAAAAACCTGAGATAGGGTTTGAGAAGAGCATGATTATCATTGTTATGTGAAGAATGTTTTATAAGCATTATTGTTGAAGCCCATTGATTGTACAAATAAATTGAACTTGAGTTATAGAACAACATGAGTATCATTGTTATGTGAGATTTTGTGGTTGAGTATTGTTGTAAACATTTGAGTTGGTTAATACTTTCTTGGACTAGGGTTTGTGAGAAAGAGTTGTTCTTTGTGGTGATTGGTTGAGTAGAGTTGTTTGAGCCTAGTCAAGTGATTGTGTGAAGTGGTTGTTCAAGTTCTATGAAACAAACTATTCTAAATTATGATTTGAGTTGAGATAATTGTGGATAATTGTTGACATCCATTTTAGAGTGCATTGCCATTCATTTTTGAGTTCATCATTGAGCCTTGCCTTCATAGATATGTGGATCAGATTTATGGAAACTTTTATGCATGGTTTATTGAGCCTTTGAGAAGGCTTTTGGATAGATTTTGGGATAGATTTATGGCAGCTTTTGTGCATGATTTATTAAGCCTTTGATAAGGCTTTTGGATAGATTTTTGGACATATTTGTGGTAGCTTTTGTGCATGATTTATTGAGCCTTTGAGAAGGCTTTTGGATAGAATTATGGATGAATTTATGGCAGATTTTGTGCATTATTTATTGAGCCTTTGAGAAGTATTTTGGATATATTTCTAGACATATTTGTGGCAACTTTTGTGTATGATTTATTGAGCCTTTGAGAAGGCTTTTGGGATAGATTTTTGGATAGATTTGTGGCAGCTTTTGAGCATTATTGATTGAACCTTTGAGAAGGCTTTTGGTATAGATTTATGGATAGATTTGTGGCAGTTTTTATGCATTATTGATTGAGCATTTGAGAAGGCTTTTGGATAGATTTTTGGACATATTTGTGGTAGCTTTTGTGCATTATTGATTGATCCTTTAAGAAGGCTTTTGGATATATTTATGGACATATTTTGATCAAGTTATTGGTGAGCTTGCTGGAGCATATTTGAGCAAGTTCTTGTTGAGCTTGCTAGAGAAGATTTTGAGTAAGTTCTTAGTGAGCTTGCTAGAGCAGATTTTGAGTAAGTTCTTGGTGATCTTGCTAAAGTAGATTAGTGGATTTCTTACCTAAGTAGATCAAGATTTCCTACCTGAGTAGATCAGTGGATTTCCTACCTGAGCAGATCAAGATTGCCTAGCTGAGTATATTAGTGGATTTCCTACCTAAGCATATCAGTATTGCCTTGCTGAGTAGATCAATAGATTTCCTAGCTGAGTAGATTAGTGGTTTACCTGTTTAAGAAGATCAGTGGATTGCCTTGCTGAGCAGATCATTGGATTGTCTACCTAAGCAGATCAATGAATTGCCTAGCTAAGAAGATTAGTGAATTATCTTACTAAGTAGATCAATAGATATCCTAGCTTTGAGCAGATAAAAGTAATCATTTGTATT
Organism: Wollemia nobilis; assembly: GCA_028583015.1. NCBI lineage: Eukaryota > Viridiplantae > Streptophyta > Pinopsida > Araucariales > Araucariaceae > Wollemia > Wollemia nobilis. The sequence continues at coordinate 638,110 of JAQPPZ010001829.1, read as the reverse complement.
GGGATAAGGATCCCTATTTATTTATGAAATATTATAAGGATATTATCTTATGGAATATCCCACATTGGGGGAACCATTTCAAATATTGTGTCTCAATTGTGTGTGGTGATTTGTGCTCTTGCTTACTATTGCTATCTATATCATTAATGCACATTGCTATATTTGGATATTGCAATTAAGGACACTAATTGATATTGGTTTGGAAAGAAAGTAAAAAGTGGGCGCTATATTGTTCACCCACCTCTCAGTATAATCTTGTGTTATTCAATTGGTATCAGAGCGGGTTCCTTCGAAAAGGCTAACAGCTTGAGGGAATATTCTACAAGAACACAGATGGATTCACAGAATGGATCATCTACAAATAAGGCTCCATTGTTTGATGGTAACAATTATGCTTTCTGGAGCATGAGAATGAAGCACTACTTGATATCACAAGGATATGAGGTATGGTAGATGGTTCAAAAAGAGTATAAGGTTGAAGGTGATCCTGAGGAAGATAAAACTATCAAAAAATTGGTTGAGATAAATGCAAGAGAAATGAATTGTATTTTGAGTGGGCTACATGAGACAATTTTTTCAAAGGTCATGGTATGTAATTCAGCTAATGAAATGAGGACCAATTTGTGGAATACCTATGAATGGGATTCCAAGGTAAAGTTGGCAAAACTAGAAACTCAAAAAAATATTTGAGGAATTGAAAATAGAATATTCTAAATATGTAGCAAAGTTTTTACTTTGAGTTGATGAGGATACTAACACCATGAGAGGTCTAGGACTTGAGATGAAAGAATCAAAAGTTACTCAAAAATATTTTGAGATCACTTCCCATGAAGTATGATGCAAAGGTTTTAGCAATAGAAGAAACAATGGATATCAACAAGCTAACAATGGAAGAACTACAAGGAATTCTCACAAATTATGAGATGAGGATAAGTAAGCATCAGGTTCATATAAAAGAAATTGCATTCAAGGCTTCATAGAAAAAGAAATGGAAAATTTTAGAGACAGATAGAGATTCAGATAATGACAAGGAAGCTAACTTCATCAAAAGGAAAAAGGACTCAAGGAATTATAGAGATATGAAGAAATTCAAATGCTACAAGTGTGGTGATTTTGGTCACTATTCAAACAAGTGTCCACATGAAGAAAATAGTGATGATGAAAAATAGAGTCACATAAGAAAATAATATGGAAAGCATAAACATGACAAAGATGACAGATACAAGCAAAGCAGGTATGAGAAGAAGAAAAGTTTTCGTAATACAAAGAAATATTTTTACATTGAAGAAGCAAGTGATGGCTCAGATCAGAGTGATTAATACAAGTCAGATGATGAAAAGAAAGAACATCTATTCCTAGGAATAGAAGGTGAAATAGAATAGTGCTTTGTATGTGGTCAAAGAGATCATAGATCAGGATATTGCAATGAGTTCAGTGATAGTGAAGATGAGATGACACATCAAGGAAACATGCATGGTCAAAGAAATCATGAGAGTTTGTTTGCTATAGAATATTATAATTATTTTAGTGATAGTGAATATGAGATGACACATCAAGGAAACAGGCATGGTCAAATAAATCATGAAAGTTTGTTTGCTATAGAATATTATAATAATCTCAATGATAGTGAAGATGAAGAAGTCTCACTTTTGGTAATAGAAAAAGAAGAGGATGAGCCAAGAAAATAAAAATAACACTCAAAAGGAAAGTAAGTTCTAAAATATGAAAGCAAGGAAGCACCTAATTTTTATGAAGAAAGTTCCAAAGTTCCTATGGCTCCAAACATTCAGTTTGGATCTTGTTTTGAGATAGGTGAATCAAGTTCAAAAAGAAAAGAAATTCTTGAAAAGGAAAGCAAGGAAGAAATTAAGGAAGAGGATTTAGATACTACAAATAAGGTTCAAGGATATAATGCACAAGTCAAAAATGATCACAAGGATAATGGTCAAGAAAGGTATGAGGAACCAAGGCATGAACAAAGGACTTTTCAAGGACATTGTTTTTCTTGTAATGGATTTGGACATAGGGCTATACACTATAGGGTTTATGGATCAAAGAAGTTTGATTTTGCTAAAAGGAACTTCAAAGGAAGAAGGTATGGTTTTTAGGGACATTGCTTATCATGCAATAGGATTGATCATAGAGCTTCTCAGTGCAAATAAAATGAGCAAAATGGTTTTGGATTTAGAGCTACACAATTTAGAAGTTGATGAGCACCAGAAATGCTCATATTTTGTACATATTTCTTTGATCAATATGCGATTGTATAATAAGGATTGCATACTTTTATGAATGATTATATAGATATTTGATATAATTATGCATGTTATCTAATTTGTGTGTTTTTAGTATGTTTTGTGGAATTACAGTTGATTTAGTTAGATTTGGAACGGTCGAGGTCCTTTTGATCGACCTGGCACTTTATTTCATCAGGGGTTAATGAGGAGATCACGAGCGCCTCCCTACAGTCGAAAGGTGCCAACTGAATACAAGTGCCTCCCTATAGTTGGAAGGCACCAACTAAATATGAGTACCTCCCTGCAGTTGAAAGGTTCCAACTGAATGCAAGCGCCTCCCTATAGTCAGAAGGTGCCAACTGAATGCGAGCACCTCCCCACAGTCAGAAGGCGCTAATAGAAGGCAAGCGCCTCCCCATAGTCGAAATGTGCTAATAGAAGGCAAGTGCCTCCCCATAGCCAGAAGGAGCTAATAGAAGGCAAGTGCCTCCCTACAACTAGAAGGTGCCACAATAACAAGGTACCTTCCTCATAAGGAAGGTGCCACTGATTCTTTTCCCATTGACCATATTTGAATGATGTGGACAACAGCGGCTGGTGTAGTTCTAGTTCTACATCATGCAGAGCTAAATTGGAGATAGCACCAATGTATCAAAATTTCTTACTGATGCCAGGAAAATCATGAACCAAAATGAACACACTACCATTAGAATAGAACGCCAGATGTCAATTGTATTTACCAGACTATCTTGATTTAGTCTGGACAGATCGACTATTGTAACTACTTCTGTAACAGAAGTTCTACGAGTGTGTTATATAAACACATGTAGATCGTTCTAAGAGATATATAGAAATAAAATAAAGATCCATTTAGAAATACAAATATAAATTGTATTTTGTTGATGAATATATTAAGGTTCTAGAAGTTCTAAGCGCGTGTTCGATCAGGAAGAAGCTGCTGGAGCCTGGTCCCACTCCAATCCAGTATTTCTTCCCCATTTCCTTTTTTTTTATTGATTTTAATTAGTTTATTTCTTTCATAAGAATGTTTATTAGTTTATTAGTTCCAACATTTGCAGTAGATTTATTTCCAGGAACGTGTACATGATTTATTTTCTATAGGTTGTATTTTGTTCTTCTTATGTAAATCATTAAGGAGTGCAGGAATGATTGACAAACCATTTCAAAGACACCCCCCAAAATGTAGGATTAGCATATTCACCTCCAGTGGTATTTTAGTAACCTAATTCCAACTCTTTGCAAGTTTATGAAGCTCCCTGGGTTGATAATTAAATGCACGGGCATGTGACAAAAATAGGAAACCATTCACCTTGTTTGGCCCGCAACATTTTGGCACTGTTTTTAGGGAAGTGAAAATTTGATTACTTACAATACCCTAAAACCTTCCATATGAAATTGTATGAGTTCTTCGAGAAGAAGAGGACCTGACGGTAACTTTATAAGAACTAATCCATCAGGACCTGAGTCAACCGAGCATTTTGGATTTGAGTTAGACTCGCCCGACCTACCAGTAGTCCATTAGAGTGAGGAACCACACTTTGTGCAAAGTGCCACCTCATCCCATCAACAAGGGGATGAATGAATCATCATAAATCCCTTGTTTAATAGGACTCCTCTAGAGGAAGCCCTATTGTGGAAGGCTATGGAGGATCAAACAATCTCGCCAGAAAACCTTAGAACATTGACTCAAAAAGTTTTAAACGATTGGAAGGCCATAAAAACTACATTAGAAACCACATTTCCCAAAAAAATGGTAGATAATGATGAAGTCTCATCTAGATTTAGTTTCCCAATAGAGGAGGGAGTAGGAGATACCAAAATGAAAAACATATCCCCTGCTCACCTTTCGTCCTTCAGAGGACACCCGACTGAGGACCTTGACCTATTTTTATTCAAGTTTGATGTTTTGTGTAGGTCTGTGGATTACAAATAAAACACACAAAATTTGAAATTATTTCCTTCTACATTAGACGATGCAGCTCTGCGATGGTTCATCGATCTAGGATACAAACACATCACCACATGGGACCAGATGAAGAAGCTCTTTCTAGAGCAATATCAAGATTTTGGGAGAGTAAGAGACTCCAGGGAGGAGGTCCTGAGCATGACACAAAGAGAATATGAGTCTTTCAAGGAGTATTGGGAGAGATTCAGCTTTAATCTTCAACAGTCCCCTCACTCAAAGCTATCTGATAAGTCCCTCAAAAGCATCTTCTTGAGGGGACTTACCAATGAGTCATTGGAGGCTCTCAACATGATCTTTGGAGGTGATGTCTATGAGCATGCTATGGAATACATCCATCAATTATGTCAGGACTACTTGAGAAGGTGAGGCAAAATCACTGCCAGGACTATGAAGGTGACTGCTTCAGTCACCAAAAAAAAAATAGGCAACATGCTGGAGGATTTGAAGAGTGAAATTCTCTCATCTCTAGCACTGCAGATGGATATGCTACTGTTAGAAAATAAGAAACAAGAAAATGATGCAGCATTAGCCTATTTTTTCCCAAAATGTAGAGGAAGGCATGCAAAGAATGCATGTCCAGAAAACAAGGTCAGAGTATGCACAGTTTGTAGGCTGAATCATAAAACTTGATTGTGCCCACAACTACCCAGTAACCAGGAAGTGGTTGAGAGCACGAAGGCCTACTTCATAGGCAATAGGAAGAGTTTTCAATATCCCCCTATGGGGAATATACCAACCAAAATGCCATCATATGGGGTAGGGTCATACATGCACCAACGACCCCCTCAACCACCTAATATGGGGTGGTGGGGACCATCACCCTGGACTAACGCACCCCCAACAACATTTCCAAATCAATATTCATGGATGACATATCCATATCTTGGGCAGTAGTGGAGAGGCCATAATGCATGGAATCAAACTCCATAAAGTGCAGCGCCTGCTCACATCCAACATAACTTACTAGAATTGCCAGCAGTGAGACCTACGTAGCTACTAGCACAACCGACAGCAAACCTGAACAACAAAGTAAATCAACCGACATACAAAGTAGAAGGTGAGATGTATCATATGTATAATATTTAGTTTAGATCAAGTAGGCAGCTAGGAGTAGAGACACCACCTATAGTAGAAGAGGAGGAAGAAATAGTAGAGACACCTCCACTAGTAGAAGAGGAGGAATAAATAGAGGAAACACCTCTAGTAGAAGAGGGAAAAGCACTTCAGAGAGCGAAGGCTCCATTTCCTAGCTGACTGTAGGAACAAATAAAAACAACACAGCTAGAATTTGACATCTTTTCGAGCTTGAAGAATCTCACGATGACAATCCCATTATTTCAAGCAATTTGAGATGTCCCCATTTACACCAAGGTAATTAGAGAAATGTGTCTAAGGAGACCGAGATGAAAAGCTACCCAAACTATCAACGTCATGGGTAAACTGGCAGATCTAATGATGGGTGGAACATGTCATCTGAAGTATGTAGATCCAGGAAGCCCAATGCTGACCATAAAAATTGGAGGACATTCCCTGTCCAACACATTGGTTGATCTCGGGGCAGCCATCAACGTGATGCCTCAAGAGACCATGCAAAGGCTATAGCTCACGAACCTGAAGCCAACCACGACAGTGCTACAGTTAGTCGATCGATCAACCATGTCGTCAAAAGGGATGCTGGAAGATGTGATCGTAACAGTCGATGCATGGGAATATCCAGCCGATTTTTTAGTTTTGAAAAGCAATACCAAGTTGGGTGGTTACTCGCTTATTTTTGGGAGGCCATGGCTAGAAAAATTTGATGCTTACATCAGCTGTCGGGATGGGCTTATGACCATCTACAATAGGCAAAACATCAAAAGGCTAACCATTTCATCGCCAGCTTAGTCTATGGACTCGGCAGAAGAACCCAGGATCACCAAGCATGGAACTATGGAGTTGTCCATAATCCAGCCGATGATGACCTTAGAGAAGGTGGTAGAAGAGGACGAGGATGGTGCTATCATGGAGTTTCTCCATGGAGAATCATCCACCCCCACACCTGGATCGTCGTTGACTAGTGCCCAAGATCAGCACATCCAACAAATACACATTGGACTAGGGAGGATATTAAACGTCAACAACAGGTTGACGCCCACATAGCTAGAAAAATTGGAAGAGCTTCTGGTAAAACACCAGCAAACATTTGCATGGGACTACGTAGATATGCACGACATCAGCCCAAAAATATGTACCCATTGGATTTATTTAGATGACCAGGCAACTCCTAGTTGGCAGCCACAGAGAAGGATGAACCCAGCAATGAAAGACATTGTCAAAGAAGAATTGCACAAACTTCTGGCTGTCGAATTCATATATCCAATTTTTGACAGTGAATGGGTATCACCATTAGTGGTGGTCCCCAAAAAGAATGGGAAATGGTGGATCTACGTGGACTACCAGGCGTTGAACAAGGCAACTAAGAAAGACCACTTCTCGCTCCCGTTCATCGATCAAGTCTTGGACACGCTCTCAGGAAGAAAATACTTCTCCTTTCTAGATGGTTTCAATGGTTGCAACCAAATCTAGATAGGGGAAGAAGATCAAGATAAAACAATGTTCACCTATCCATGGGGAACATTTTCCTATAAGTTATTACCTTTTGGACTGTGCAACACATCGACCACCTTTCAAAGGGCGGTGCTTAGCATATTCTCTGATATGATAGGAGACGGGGTGGAAGTATACATGGACGACTTCACCACCTATGGAGAAACCTTCGAGGAGGCAATGACAAATCTGGAAAGAGTGCTCGACAGGAGCAAGGAAAATCATTTGTCCCTAAGTAATGAAAAATGTTTTATGATGATGTAGGAAGGCATCGTTTTGGGACACCACCTCTCTGCAAAAGGAATAAAAGTAGACAAGAGGAAGATCGAGGTCATCAGAGACCTACCTAGCCCTAGAACACAGAAGGAGGTAAGAAGTTTTCTTGGATCAGCTGGGTACTACCGGCGATTTATTGTCAAATTTAGTAATATTGCCAAAACACTGCACACCCTACTTTCTAAGAATGTAGAGTTCAATTGGATGGGAGATTGCGAAGAAGCATTCCAATTGTTGAAAGAAAAATTGATATCTACACTGGTCTTGAGAGGACCGAATTGGGCCATACCGTTCCATATTTACTATGATGCATCTAACGGTGCGATCAGAGCAGTCCTTGGGTAGAAAGATGACGAAGAATTTTACACCATCTATTATGTCAGTAAAAACTTGGCGGGAGCAGAGCTCAACTATACAGTGATAGAAAAATAATTCCTCATAGTTTTCCATGCAATAAACAAATGTTGCCACTATATAACAGGATACAAGGTCTTCATCCATACGAACCATGCGGCTATCAGGTATCTGATGAGCAAGCTAGCCATTGGTGGTAGAATTATCATATGGTTGTTGCTATTGCAGGAATTCGACATCACTATAGTCGATAAACCAGGAAAGGATAATTTCATGGTGGATTTTCTATCTAGATTGATACCAACAGATCATCAAGCAGTGGAAGATCAGTTTTTGGATGAACATATGTTCGCTATTAGTGAACAAACTTCATGGTATGCAGACATAGCCAATTACTTGGCCACCGAAAGGACCTCACCTACTCTTTCCTACTGAGAAAAGTATACAGTCATAGAGAAGAGTGCATCATTACTTTGGATGGATGGTATCCTATTTAAAATAGGATGGGACCAAATTATAAGAATATGCATAGCAAAATAGGAGTTTTTAGAAGTTCTCAAGGCATGTCATGATGAGCCATGCAGAGGACACTTTGCAGGGAAATAAACTGCCTACAAAATCCTGTAGGCTAGGTTTTTTTGGCCCACTCTGTTCAAGGACGTGGCAGCGTATACCAACAAGTGTGACAAGTGCCAAAGGATGGGTAGACCAACCCACCGAGATGAAATGCCCCTAAAGCCCCAGGTACACCTGGAACCTTTTGATAAATGGGGCATGGACTTCGTGGGACCATTTAATCCACCTTTGATGGGAAGGAGGTTTATTCTGGTCTGCATGGATTACATCACCAAATGGGTGGAAGTGTAGGCATTAAGGGACTCAAAGGAAAGAACAATCATCGATTTCTTATTTTCCCATATTTTCACATTATTTTGGGTTCCTCGGGAGATAACAACAGACCAAGGGCCCCAATTCACCTCAAAAATTGATTAAGGAGCTGATGGAGCAGTATATATTTTGGCACAATAAAACCATGCCCTACCATCTACAGGTGAACGGGCAAGTAGAAGTGACAAAAAGGGAGATAGAAAACATCCTGACCAAAACCGTGCAGCAACACAAGAAATATTGGGCCACACGGTTGCCGAAGGTAGTTTGGGCATACAACACCACGTGGAAATCCACCACAGGATGCACACCTTTCCAACTAGTCTATGGAAAAAATGCGATGATGCCCATTGAGTTTGAAATCAAAACTCTGAGGATGGATTTAGAATTAAATTTGAGCTTGGACAAAGCTCAAAAAAAAGGATTCGCTAGCTAGATCAATTGGAAAAAATTTGACTGGATGCTTTGCATAGGACAGAGATTATACAAAAGCAGAGAAAGAAGTGGCATGATAACCACATCAAGTTGAAGAAGTTCTAGGTAGGGGAATGGGTACTGTTGTATGATTCCTGGTTCTAAGAAAGGAAGGGCAAACTTATGCAGATGTGGATGGGGCCATATGAGGTGGCAGAGCTCATTAGGAATGGGGCGGTGTGCGTTAAGACAATTGACGACAACGACACCATGTTCACAGTCAATGGCCATTGACTACGCCCCTATAATACATCCGAAATGTTACAGGTGGAATCCAGAGTAGGCATGGGGGAGACCCCATATTGCTAGATCTGGACCAAAATCTCATAGGTGAAATGGTGGGCACGAAAGTGCTCACCCAAAATTTTTTAGTTAATATAGTTTTTTTTGTAATGTGTGTTTTTGCAGGGATGACGCCCGCATGCAAGCTGTAGGCATCCTAATCTAGGGCATAACAGGCACAAAACGTGTCTAACTACCTTTATTTTCCTTTATTTTTTGATTGCTTTTTACAGGTGGAGGACCTAAAAACATGAGGGATAGGTATCTGGGAAACCAGGCATGATTCGGCTCAGCATTCCGACACCGGCTCGTAGGTAGAATCTGGGTAGCATGAAAAACTGGGAAGGCTTGATCACCCTTTTTCCAATCAAATCACCATCCAGAAGAAGGTGCCTTACTACATCGAAGAAGGTGCCAAGTCCAGAAGAAGGCACCTTACTACATCCAGAAGAAGGCGCCAAGTCTAGAAGAAGGTGCCTTACTACACCCGAAAGGCGCCCATCTAGAAGAAGGCACCTTACTGCATCCGGAAGGCACCAAATCGAAAGACAGTTCCTTCCATCCATTCAGAAGTTCTAAAAAAAATAAAAAATAAAAAATAAAAAAAATATACATATGTAGGCGCCTTCCGTGGTAGGAAGGCACCAAGTCCAGAGAAAAAAAAAAAGCTAGCCGAATACGCCTTCCAACATCAAGAAGGAGCATTCATCCAACCGAGATGCCTTCCAACATCGAGAAGGCACATTCATCCAGCCGAATATGCCTTCCAACATCAGGAAGGCACATTCATCAAGACGAACGCCTTCCAACATCGGGAAGGCATGAACCAGAAGGAGGTGCCTCCCACATTGGGAAGATGCATGCAGGCAAAAGTGCCTCCCACTAATCAGAGGCACCTTGTAGCACCATAAGGTGCATTCATTTGAAGAAGAGCACTGACAATGTCGAAAAGGTGCTACAAGGACACCATACACATGGGAAAGGTACCAAAGAATGCCTCTCGCATGCAACATTTACATCTATTGGATGCCTCGAGCGGAATGAAGCATCGTACGAATGAGTGGCATTAAAGGACCATACCCCTCCCTCATATCACAAGTTAGCAAATTAGCAGCTACCATGATGACTGGAATGACGAATCAGGTATGCGCATACTAAATCAAATCGTTTATATAATTATTTATAAATGCACAATATCGAAAAAGATACCACCATCATAGAGATCGTATCCCCCCATAGCCAAAATCGCGTGCCAATGATAGGGCGTCTTCCATAACTGCTAGGGTTAGGCATATTTTCTATAAGAAGGTGCCTTCCTAAAGAAGTAAGGATAGAAAAAAATATACAGAAGCAGAAGGCGCCATGGGAGGAAGGTCCAAGAACCACATGATCTAGAAGAATGAACCCAGTGATACTGATGGGATCAGAGGGGTAGTGAAGACCCAATTCGAAGCAAAGGGGTGGCTCGAATACTACACCCTGGTCAGTCAGGGCTAGGATGTGGAGGTACCTAGAAAATTTGCCACCTCTTTGAGGGGCGATGCGGCCCAAGTACGAGGGGTGGAAATTCCAGTCACCCCTGAGTTCATCTCATAGGCGACTGGATTGCCTCTCATGGGGGAATGTACATACAAGGGCGAAGTGTTAAAACTATACACCGAAATACTATTGCCAAGAGGAAATGTGCAGATAGATAGGGAGGGGTTACTCAAAAATAGTCTCCCCATGAATATGCGAAAGATGTTCGAGTAGATTGCTCAATTTTTCACATGCATAGGAAAGTATACCCATCTACACATTAATCATGTGCACTTCATCAATCACCTAGTGCATGGGAGGAAATTAAACATACCTTTCTACTTGGAAAATGATCTAAAAGATGAAGCAGCTAAATACCAGAAGGGGGCACCATCCGCCTTAGCCCACCATGGGCTGATATCGGCATTGGTCCGCCATGTAGAAGCACAAGGATAGAACCATGATGCAGAGGGAGATGGCAGCCAAATAGAGCAACACAATGCGGTTGCCAAATTAGGGCAAGACAAAGCATCCCCTGTAGAGGAGATAAAAAACATCGGGCAATTGACATTGCCCTATTTTCCAGGAGGAGCAAAGCAGTCATCGATGTCCAAAGACATAGAGGACAGAGGGCATTCCCCAGTCCCCAAGTATGAGGAGGAAGGAGCACCACTCGCTGGTGGTGAGGATGAACCAATCCCTAGGAGGAAACATCTGTAGTGATTCCTCTCGATAGAGGAAGGAAAGAGTGACCCAAAGATAGATGTTACCACACAAACCCTTCGAGAATTAATGAATCGGAGCCCACAAAATGAAGGAACTTTTGGGAGTAACGACTAGATCGATGCGGCCTTGGAGGAGGCTCTCAAATGGCAAACCGATTATTGGATGGCATAGCAGGTTCTGGAAGATTACCAAAACCAACATAAAAGGGAATTGGAGGAAAGAGATAGGTAAATTTCTCAGCTCAAGAAGCTGGTCTGATAGTTGCAGGAGGAAAATCAAATGCTCCAAGATAAAGGAACAACAAGATAGGAGGCATCCACTTAGACTAATTGGGTAGAAGAAGCGTTGACGAAATCTCCCACATCCACCAAATGAGTATTCTCTTTGGGGGAGATTCGATCGAACACCTGACAGAGTAGCCTAGAGGTAGGGGAGGATTCCTCTATTTTTAGGGGTGAAAAGGAAAGAAGTCCTACGATGCCCCCTGTCATTGTCCTGAGTGACACAGAGTAGGACGAAGGTCTCCAGCAACAGATAAGACCAGAGGATAAGGAGGACCTCCCCAGGCCTGAAGAAGGAGAAGAGCCTGAGGGGTCGACACCAGGTAGACAGGAGAACAAAGGATCACCCCCAGAGATAGCAGCATGGCTGATCCTTCAGAGTAAAGAGAAGTCACCAAAGGAGAAAGAAGAAACCCCTATCCAAGCTGCCACATTTTCTATAAAAACCAAGGCAAAGAGGCCCAGGACGGCTCGACAGAAGGCAAAAGTGACCTTCGTTGACTTTGAAGAGGACGAATGGGACATGCAGTCGTTCGTCAAAAGGCAAAAATATTTCAAGTAGCGACGCAACAAAATGAAAGCAGCCAAGGAGGCCAGGAAGGCATCCTCGAGGGTAAAAGGAGATTCTGGCATTTGCATCAATTCGACAGAAGACAGCCAGTTTTGGGACATCTATGGTTCATCCCAAGGGCAGAATTCCATGATGAGGAAGTACTTGGAATGGTGGGGAGTATATGGCCCACAATTGGAGGCCGCTGCTATTGCTAAGGAGAATGCAGGGCTTACCCCTGAAGCAGCTGGATTATACAAGGCCCAAGTAGTGCCTTCCAGAGGGGATAACTCGGATATCCCTTTGGCAGTGGTCAGACCTCCAGACGCCAACCTATAGCAAGTTGTCGAAGCTGTATTTCAATTGGTAAGAACAATGCTGGCTAGACCACCACAAGTAGCGGCCAAAACAAGAAGAGGACAATTGATAGTCGTAGTTTCCCATAGGCAAAGGTGAACCACACCTTCAAATGCCGACACAAAAAGATAGACTCGGGCCACAGGGGTAGCAGAATCCTCCAAGAGATGGCGACGATGAAAAGTCAGAGGGCTACCTGCAGCTTGGATGCCACGAGGGCATGGCATATGTTAGGCATGGGGGGATGATGAGCACCAAAAATGCTCATATTTTGTATATATTTCTTTGATCAATATTTGGATGTATAATAAGGATTGCGTACTTTTATGAATGATTATATAGATATTTGATATAATTATGCGTGTTATCTAATTTATGTGTTTTTAGTATGTTGTGTGGAATTGTAGTTGATTTAGTTAGATTTGGAACGGTCAAGGTCCTTTTGATGGACCTGGAACTTTATTTCATCGGGGGTTAATGAGGAGAACACGAGCGCCTCCCTATAGTCGAAAGGCACCAACTGAATACAAGCACCTCCCTACAGTCGAAAGGCACCAACTGAATATGAGTGCCTCCCTATAGTCGAAAGGTGCCAACTGAATACGAGCACCTCCCTGTAGTTGGAAGGCACCAACTAAATGCAAGCGCCTCCTTGCAATCGGAAGGCACCAACTGAATGTGAGCGCCTCCCCACAGTCATAAGGCGCCAACAAAAGGCAAGCGCCTCCCCACAGCAAGAAGGCTCTAATAGAAGGCAAGCACCTTCTCACAGTTGGAAGGCGCTAATAGAAGGCAAGTGCCTCACTACAACTAGAAGGCACCACGATAACAAGGTACCTTCCTCATAAGGAAGGCGCCACTGATTCTTTGCCCGTTGACCAGATTTGAACGACGTGGACGACAGCAGTTGGTGCATTTCCAGCTCTGCATCATTCAAAGCTAAATTGGAGATAGCACCAATGTATCAAAACATCTTACTGATGCCAGACAAATCATGAATCAAAATGAACATGCTACCATTAGAACAGAATGTCAGATGTCGATTGCATTTACCAGACTATCTTGATTTAGTTTGGACAGATCGACTGTTGTAACTACTTCTATAACAGAAGTTTTGCAGGTGTGTTATACAAACACACGCAGATCGTTCTGAGAGATATATAGAAATAAAATAAAGATCCATTTAGATGTACAGAGATAAATTGTAGTGTGTTGACAAATATATTAAAGTTCCAGAAGTTCTAAGCGCGTGTTCGATCGGGAAGAAGCTGCTGGAGCCTGGGCCCACTCCAAGCCAATATTTCTTCCCCATTTCCTTTTCATTTATTGATTTTAATTATTTTATTGCTTTCATAAGAACGTTTTTTAGTTTATTAGTTCTAGAATTTGCAATAGATTTATTTCCAGGAACACATACATGATTTATTTTTTGTAGGTTTAATTCTGTTCTTCTTACGTAAATCATTGAGGAGTGCGGGAATGATTGACAAACCATTTCAAAGACACCCCCCAAAATGTAGGATTAGCAAATTCACCTATAGTGGTATTGTAGTAACCTAATTCTAACTCTTCACAAGTTCATGAAGCTCCCTAGGTTGATAATTAAATGCACGGGCATGTGACAAAAATAGGAAACCATTCACCTTGTTTGGCCCGCAACAGAAGTCATGGTCATAATGATTATGAAAACAAAACTTCACAATATAGGGTTCAGGAAAGGAATGGATATGGAAATTATTGCAAGAAAGAATTTAGGATATGGGCACCATACAAAGTCTACAATATCAAGTTTTTTAATTGCAATAACTTTGGACATATTGCAAAATGGTGTAGGACTCAATTCCAAACATGTTTAAGACAAGAAGGTCAAGCAATTTCAAGACAAGAAGATCAAATAGGTTCAAGACAAGAAGATCAAGTTATTCATCAATAAAAGGATATCAAAAAAATATGGAAGGAAGTTGACAGAGGAAACAAACAATGTAATATGGGAGTAAAAGTAATCCCACCCCAAAATTAATCACCTTAAGAGAGAAGGTGGTGACGGGGCTATGCTTAAGAGTCATATCTTTTAGCCCCATAGGTGTCCCTTTTGTCATTGATGTCAAAGGGAGAGAGATTTGAGTTAGAGGGAGCATCCTTCAAAGAGAGCATTGAGTTAGGGGGAGCAACCTCGAAAGAGAGTATTGAGTTAGGGGGAGCAGCCTCCATAGAGAGTATCGAGTTAGGAGAGCAGCCTTGATTCTTAAAGATGGTTTTTGCAGTGATTGTGGTGATTTGGATTAGAGGTGTTGTCATCAATGACAAAGGGGGATATTGTTGGAAATTTGAGTTATTTTATGTTGTCATTGATGTCACATGGATCACATTTGAGTTTTGGTGGCAAAAGAACTTCATAAAATATCATTTATGATATTTTGGAGAGCATGGATATGTATAGGATTTTTTTTTAAAACCAAGGCAGACAAAATAGAAGGTTTTATTTAAAACCATGGATGGCAGATTTGAAATGGGTTTTTCTTAAAACCTAGGTTGGATTTTTGTTTCATCGAAAAAGGTGCCCCGATTATGGAGATATTTAATTTTAAATATTTAGTTTAAATTTTAAATTATTTTAATTTTAAATTATTTAAAATTTAAATTTAAATTTTAAAATTAAAAATAAAATTATAGCACCAACATCTAAAGAAAGGAGGAAAGGCATATATTAAAAATAATAACATTGATGTCTAAAGAAAGGAGGAAAGGCATATATATATGCCACCAAAATTTTCAAAAAATCCTTGTCCTTGATTTTCGAATGCATTAGAATTGATAAAGTAATGTGAAAAGAGCCTATGTGTTGAAGTGTGTGTAAAGAGACGTGTGAAGGGTTTACAAAATTTGGGTCCATTGAATAATAATTCATGGAGGATAACCAAACACATAGGCACTTTTAGCCTAGTGGTTTTTGCACTGTGTAAGAAGTAGGAGGTCATGCGATCGAGTCTCACCAGGGATGCTTGCTATGTTGAAACACTTGAAGTGTTTTTGAGTTTTCGAAGGGCACAAAATATTGAGATATTTTTTTTGTTTTGTGCCCCTTTGAACACATGAGGGTGTGTGGCCCATTGACAGATTGGCCATGGTTAAGACACTGAGTAAGGAGGCATCAAGGGATAGAATCCCGTTAGGGACAGAGGCAAGTTAATATTTTTTAATATTTTATTTTTCTAAAGTTGCCCTAGGAGAAATAAGGGTTATGATGCACCTTAAGAAAAAGAGATATTTCTAGTGATTTTATTTTTGGAAGTATATCATATTATATATCATTGGAAAGCTTATTTCAAGATCTATTTGATTAACTCACTTAGAGGGATAAATAAGGTGTGTGTAAAGAGATATTTATAATTATATAAAGAGGTTCAAAAGTGAAGGTTGCTTTGTTATTTTTCAAAGAGGATAAATTCTTTTATGATAGGACATGATGTATTTTATTGAGTAGGAGTAATAAGGTGTTATTTGGATATTATTGTTGTGTTATTAATCATGATCCCTAACCCTTATTTAAATTTGAAAAAGAAATTTTGTTGAGTGTGGAAGATTTAGTGGACAACTAATAATGCATCAAAAAGGTATGAGCAATATTCTCCATTGACTTTGTTCATTAGAGAGAAAAGGATTGATTGTGGTTTCATTTTCGAAAGTGGTTGGTTGAATGCTTCAAGTTTTTTTGGCTTGAGAGATGTGTTTAAACCTTATTTTATAAGCATTTTTGTTGAAGCCATTAGTTGTGTGAAAAACCTGAGATAGGGTTTGATAAGAACATGAGTATCATTGTTATGTGAAGAATGTTTTATAAGCATTGTTGTTGAAGCCCATTGATTGTACAAAGAACTTGAACTTGAGTTAGAGAACAACATGAGTATCATTGTTATGTGAGATTTGTGGTTGATAATTGTTGTAAACATTTGAGTTGGTTGATACTTTCTTGGACTAGGGTATGTGAGAAAGAGTTGTTATTTGTGGTGATTGGTTGAGTAGAGTTGTTTGAGCCTAGTCAAGTGATTGTGTGAAGTGATTGTTCAAGTTTCATGAAACAAACTATTCTAAATTCTGATTTGAGTTGATATCATTGTGGATCATTGTTGACATCCATTGTAGAGTGCATTGCCATTCATTTTTGAGTTCATCATTGAGCCTTGCCTTCATAGATATGTGGATCATATTTATGGAAGCTTTTATGCATGATTGATTCAGCCTTTGAGAAGGATTTTGGATATATTTTTGGACATATTTGTGGTAACTTTTGTGCATTATTGATTGAGACTTTGAGAAGGCTTTTGGATAGATTTTTGGACAGATTTGTGGCAGCTTTTGTGCATGATTGATTGAGCCTTTGAGAAGGCTTTTGGATAGATTTGTGGACAGATTTGTGTCAGATTTTGTCCATGATTGATTGAGCCTTTGAGAAGGCTTTTGGATAAATTTTTAGATAAATTTGTGGTAGATTTTGTGCATGATTTATTGGGCCTTTGAGAAGGCTTTTGTGATATATTTTTGGACAGATTTGTGGTAGCTTTTGTGCATTATTTATTGAGACTTTGAGAAGGCTTTTGGGATAGATTTATGGACATATTTGTGGCAGCTTTTGTGCATGATTGATTGAGCCTTTGAGAAGGATTTTGGATAGATTTCTAGATATATTTGTGGTAGATTTTGTGCATGATTTATTGAGCCTTTGAGAAGGATTTTGGATAGATTTGTGGAAAAAATTTGAGCAAGTTCTTGGTGAGCTTTCTAGAGCAGATTTGAGCAAGTTCTTGGTGAGCTTGCTAGAGCAAATTTTGAGTAAGTTCTTGGTGAGCTTGCTAAAGTAGATCAGTGGATTGTCTACCTGAGCAGATCAGGATTGCCTATCTAAGAATATTAGTGGATTACCTACTTGAGCGGATCAGGATTGCCTAGCTAAGTAGATCAGTGGATTACCTATCTGAGTAGATCAATATTGCCTTATTGAGAAGATCAATGGATTGCCTAGCTCAGTAGATTAGTGGATTTCCTCCCTAAGCAGATCAATGGATTGCCTTGATGAACAAATCAGTGGATTGCCTACCTGAGTAGATTAGTGGATTGCCTAGCTAAGCAAATTAGTGGATTGCCTTGCTAAGCAGATCAGTAGATAGCCTAACTTTGAGTAGATCAAAGTAATAATTTTATTGGGATAAGGATCCCTATTTATTTGTGAAATATTATAAGGATATTATCTTATGGAGTATCCCACATTGGGGGAACCACGTTAAATATTGTGTATCAATTGTGTGTGGTGATTTGTGCTATTGCTTACTATTGCTATCTATGTCATTAATGCACATTTCTATATTTTGATATTGCAATTAAGGACACTAATTGATATTGGTTTGGAAAGAAAATAAAAAGTGGGCACTATACTATTCACCCCTCTTCTCAGTATAAGTTTGTGTTCTTCACTAGCTTACAAGCTAAGTTAACAATCATATAAAACCATCCTCTTTCAAAATGGTTAAACAAAATTCACTTCACACATATTGATCCATGCTTGGGTTCTTGTTAGCCAAGAAAGTTAATATATTCACAAAAAAATTGCTTAGTTATTCAATGGGTTTGATTTCTCAAACTATCATATTCGAACATTTTCAAAGAACCTTTCATATCTGACATCTTTGAAATAATAGAATGGATTACACTATCATTGGTTTTGCAAACATACAAGTGCTTTCTCCACCAATGTTTGCATCCACCTGCATTCTCATGCATCACATCATCATCACCAATTTATTAGATATTTATTTAACACTTAATTATATATTATTCATCCCACATACATCTACTTCTATCATATCTACAGATCTATGCTATATCAACATAATCACATCATTCAAGTACATACACAATAAAGAAGAACATACACACAAATGAATGCAGTATGATATAATACCACATAATTTCATGTATATATATCTCAAAAATTCCATTAGGCTATAAAAATGTGTGTACCCTTGCGGGTACCTCACCACATGTACATATCATGTATATACTTCTCATATAAAAATTGTGGATAGCCACCTGACCACCATTCACAACTACATCATAGGCACTACTCTACAGGATTCTACCTACTCCCCTCCTCCATCATCATTTGCTCCATGACACCTTGCTCTTGCACCAGGTCACCCATCTCCTACACCACTAGTGCCTCTCTCCTCACCTCTGGGATATCTCCCACAACTTGTGAGGCTACTAGCACTGTCAACTACTGACTCCTCCCCACTATAGAGGGTGTACTATATTAGCTCTAGCAAGATTGGCTTTGTGATCTCAACCATGACTTTGAATATGATGGTATCGCTAATACATGCATAATCAACTTGTCCTTGCACTAGGATCTCTTTGTATCCTCTTTCACATTGGCTACTATCAATCCTACATTTGCCTACTCTAAATGCTCCATATATACTTTTAAACTATCTACATTTGTCTATGCTTGCTCTAGCAGTGACATCATTGTTCCCAAGCCCTCAATCTCTACATTCACCCATGTCCCTACAACCTACATATCAAGCACCTGCTATTGTAACTCTTTTACACTCTCTTGGTGACTAGACTTATCAACCTCTACCTCTACCCTCAATCTACCTAATAGCTACTCCAGTCACTTACCTATCTCAATCATCTCATATCCCTCTACCCTAGTAGCATCCTATTTTCTAATGAGCACCTCCCTCTTGATGGCCAAATGCTCCACCCTTGCCCTCATCTCATCCTACTCTCTCAATACTATCACTAGCCTCCCATTCACTATATGCCTCTCCTATCTACCTCTAAGTGATATATCATCCAATATAACTCTATATTTATCAACCTCTCCTCCAGATCCTCTACCTGCCCTCATAGGTATCTCACCTCATCCTGTGCTACTATCATCTCCTATAGCCCTATTGTAAAATTAAATGTAGGAGGCACTGATGTGGTGCCTCTACTAACTCCCACACTCTCCTCCATCCCTCCATCCACCTCCATCATGGGTATATCATCCATCACCACTATGTCCTTCATTCCTACTCCCTTACTCCCCTTAGGCTATCCCAACACACTACCACTCACCAATATATCCTTCTCATATCATCATGGTCACACATACTAGATCAACTGGTCTAACTCCACCCCTTCTCCTCATCAAGCTCTAGTGATATCACATCCTAGGATGCTCCTACCATCTCATGTAATCCCACATGCCTTAATAATGCTACTTTCACCCTTCTTGGTAGTGCACCTATTGCCTCACCCCACTCATTGATCATCCACACTAATGGATCCCATTGCTACCTTGAACACCATACATCATACTATGTGGTGGTCCCTATATTGTCCATATCTAGGACTATCATTGGCTCATATGGATTCAAGTCCAATGGTGGTACTACTAGCTCTGATACCGTATCACCTACCACCTTGTAAATTATAACTGGTAGATCTAGCGGCCCCTACCATAACTTGAACTAATGCATCATCCGTAATGTCACATCCCACCTTGGAGGACTATTTTTAAGATGCTATTTGTGTAGTGATAGCTAGTTTTAATGCTTAATATATTTGCATTTTATTTGTCAAAAGAAAATGATGTTGCATTGCTTGATTGCAGGAACATTTATTCTCATAGGTGGAAGACTGAACACCAAGAGATGAGAATAATGATGATGACTATGACAACTCAACAGGTAAAGCTCATATTTTTATCATCACTAGTTACCTCCCTAATGGCAGTGTTACTTGAGTATTACTCTAAAAGTCCCACACAATCAAAGGAAAAACGGTGATGGGGGATACTGGGCACATGCATCAAGTGCTTGTATGCCATTTGTATTTGATTTCATGATTGATTTGCATGAGTTTGGTTAATTGAATTTTATTTGAAAATGCACATTAAATAATATTTTGTATTTTTCAAATTATTTAAAAAATATATATTATATATCATGCAATTTATGATAATTTAGTGAAATCTTAATTTGAGTAATTTTTAAAGTAAAATATTTATTTTGAACATGCTTAGTTGATCTAGTTGATCCTATTTTAGAAGGAAATTAGGTAGTTTGTGTTTTTATGAACTTGCTCAATTTTGATTGGATTAAAACATGGAAAGAAAAAAAAAAACTACCTTGAAGAATTAAATAATCAAGCTTTCCTGCACATGGCTAGTTTGGGAAGGTTGAAATGGTGGATAAGATTCTTTTCTTATCTCTATGGATTCCATTTCCATTAAAATAATATATATTAAAAGCATCCTGCTCATGGGATAAGAAAAAAATAAGATAAAAAATAAATATATTTAGAAGCATCTTTTCTGAAAGAAAGAAAGAAAATAATAATAATAATAATAATAATAAATAAATAAAATATATACTTAGAAACATCTTTCTTGTCTAAGAGGAAAGAGAGCTATAAATTTCCATAGAAGTTGTGAAATAAAGGCTAGCTTATGTTATGCGGGAGAAGAGGCTAGAAGGGGTGGACGAAAGGAGAACATTCAAGAAAAACTTAGTTTGGGGTTTGTGAAATCCAGGTGTGGAAGTTTCCTCTTCCTTTACGTATGATTAAATTGTTTGCTCCTATTTACTCTATTACCCTGAATGATGATTCATGTTAATATTTGGAGAGTTTTTTGTAATCCCATTGCATTCTATTTTAATTTGGGTGTTCAAATATTATTGTTAATACTATCAGCGCTATCCAAAGGAGGGTATTATGTATTATATCATTGAGTATTGGAACCCTGGTATAGATGTAATAAGACCCCATTGCTTTAAAGCCATTTATCCAAGCTCGTAGAAGCCATGTTGGCCTTGATTGTCAATAGAATGTTTTAAATTGGAAAGTTTAATCGTCCATTGGCCAATCTATTATGTCTTGCATGCCTCACTGCGACTCATAGCTCTAATAGTGACGTAGGAATTGATCATCATTGTGAATGGTCATGGAAAATGAAAGATAATTAATAACTAGTGTAGCTCATTATTAGGTCTGACTGAATTTTTGGGTTGATCTATGGAAATAAATTTGAAAACAAATGGAACTTGTTATATCACTTATCATTCAATTTTTCAAGAGTAATTCTTTATTTTAAATCAAACCTTAGCCTTGCGTATGACAATGCAACAAACTCCTCTACACGAGCATAGTTATGAGAAGATATGGTGGTCTATGCAAATCATTTCTCATATGTTGCATATGCTCTAATGGCATGGCATTGATAGAACTTTCGACTCATTGATCGACCTTATAAAACAAACCTTTATTATGCTTGAATTGTATAAATTCAATCAACTATGCTAATTCTTGTGTAACGAATGTTGAGACCTAAGTTGGAATTTCATTCGAAACCAACTAATACCCTATGTTTCTAAGGTCTTTTTGTCACTATGGAATGCTTGAACCTAAATCTGGAAGTCATTTTCCTAAATGCATAGTTGAGCCATTCGAGATTGTTTTCACTACCGATTAGCGCAGTGTGTTTTCCCCATCACATGGCACTATCTTTAATGTCAGTATATGGTCAAATAGAAGGGTTTGTAGAGAGGAATGGGTTTCCTCTTAATTATCATAGCCAACCTATTCCACTTGAGTCGAGAACAACCAAGATGTTATTGTTTAGTGATGAAATCTTATACCTACCTCTTTCTATGGTTTAAAACCTTCTATGGATGAACTTAGAGTAACTTTGAGGGTGAAGCATTATTTTGGATGTAGCAAAGAAACCATAGGTTTCATTCACTCAATGCCTTTATAGGATAATAGAGATATTAAATTTATGATCCGAATGGAAGTGAATAATATCTATTGTATTGAAAGGCTTTTTGTGATAAATATCAAAGCATATTAGAATCTATTTACTTTATGGAGGTTGAGAGTATATATTTTATCATAAAATGATATAGAAAGTTACCAAATACAGTATTTCTTTTGTAGTCATTGGGTTTCAAAGGAATCATATAGAATTAAAGCAGTTTCCTTTATTTTTGGAATGATTAGAAAATCAGATTGAAATTAAGTAGATTTGTAAATATTGATTTTGTTCTATTGAAATTTGATTGGCTTTAGAATTAAAGCAATTTTCTTTATTTTTGGAATGATTAGGAAATTAGATTGAAATCAATTAGATTTGTGATTATGTGATTTCCTATGTTAATGTAGAAATGTATATGGGAAGTCTGAATTTAAATAGAAGCTCCTTTATGTTATGATGTCATAGGATTATTCCACATAGGAGATTGTTTATGTTGAATACAAGACTTTTGCATATTAAATTTAATTAATTAGGATAATGGATTTTAATGGGTTGTGTAATATAGAAACCAAATATTATTGGATGTGTTTGAATAGAGATTTTATATCAATTTGATTGTCAAAACAAGTGAAATTATGTTTTACATTCATCTTATTTAATGGAATTAACCAACTAAGAAGAATGAAAAGATATTCTAGTCTTGGAAGGATGGATGAGTGTCCATTATTTGGGAAGAGGTATGGGACTCTTCCCTATGTTTGGTGATAAACCAAAAAAATGATGGTTGGGATTAAGAATTAATCCTTATTTATAAAAATATTAAATATGGATGAATTATTTATTCATGATTGGTGATTTCTTTGTATGTGATATACATTTGGCAAATGTGTGATGCATGATTGCATTTAAATTTGATAAGCATGTTTGCTTGTAATGCATTTGGTATAATTTACATCCGAGTTGTCCTGATCCCTTCACTATCATCTCTCACTCCAAGAAGATTCAAGACATTCCAAAGAAGGACCAGACAACAATTATTGAAGACTATTATACTATTCGTTTAAGCATGATTTGAGTTAGTCTCATTGTAATTATGGATGGCTGAAATAATTTATGTAAAATCAGCCATAATTTGTAATACTTTATGTATTTGATTACTAGCTTTGAAAATTAGAGATAGGTCTTCATATTGTAATATTCATCTCTAATTAATGATAAGTGACATATGTTTTGGAAATGGATCAAGTAATGAAAGTTCTTTGATTAGTATATTTCGTCAAACATATGATGTTTATAATTTATATCTTTTGAGTATTGATAGATCCAAACAATTTCGAAAGCCCTTCAGATTCGAAAATATGTGGCTTCACCATCCATACCTAAGACAATGTGTGTCACATTTCTGGCAACAAGTCATCCAAGGGCACCCTTCCTACAGATTAGCTCAGAAGATAAAAAACCTCAAAGAAGACCTACAAATTTGGAACAAGGAAGTATTTTGTAATATCTTTGTCAACAAGAATTATCTAAAGGAGATACTAGAATAGATCGAGGCCAAATTCCAAAACAAGGAGCTAGATGCCCAAACTAGAATCGAGGAAAAGCAGGTCCTTGATGATTACCACAATGTCCTTGCTTGTGAGGAAACTTTTTTGCGATAAAAATCAAGATCCCTATGGCTCAAAGAAGGAGATTATAACACTAAATTCTTCCATGTAGCCACTCTTCGTAACAGAAGCAACAACAAGATCAAGGAATTGACTAAAGAATATGGCAATATCACCATAGACATTAAGGAAATAAAGAATGTAGCCAACTCTTATTTATCTAATCTTCTTGAGGATGATCATTCTTGTTTAGCCTTAGCTCAAGAGGCTTTAATTCATCACATTCCTCCAAAATCCATTTATGGTTCAGCCAATTCTTCCCTCATCAAACCCTTTTAGAATGAAGAAATCAAATCAACCATGTTCTCCATGAGTCCTGACAAAGCTCCTAGCCTTGATGGCTTCCCCTCTTGTTTCTTCCAATCCTTCTAGTACATTGTTGGATCTAATATTTGTTCCATAGTCATATATTTCCAATCCACCAAAAGGATACCGTACGGGTTTAATTCTACTTTCATAGCTCTCATCCCCAAAAACCCAGTGGCCAAGTCCTTAGTTGACTATAGATCCATTAGCCTTTGCAATGTTGTTTACAAAATTCTCACCAAGATCTTGGCTACCAGAATGAATTCTATTCTGCCATCCATTATTGAACCATGTCAAGGAAGTTTCATTCAGGGTAGGTCTATCCTCGATGGAGTCATATCCATTCATGAAGCCCTCCATTCAGCCTCTAAGACCAAAAATCCTACTTGTGTCCTCAAACTTGACATGAACAAAGCTTATGATAGAGTTAACTTGTATTTCATCCTCAATGGATTGATCTCATCAGTAGTTGTATCTCCTCTTCTTGGTTTTTTGTACTCATAAATGAATCCACTGTAGGTTTTTTAAAAGTAACAAAGGGCTCAGGCAAGGAGATCCCATATCTCCAATTCTTTTCATTATCCTGGTAGAAACATTAGGCAGAACCATCCAGATTGCTTGCAAAAATGGCTTATTATCTGGCATCAAGACCTCATATCAGACCACTGTAGTCTCACACTAGTAGTTTGTGGATGACACAATATTGTACACAAAAGCATCATTTCTTGAGGCTAAATTCATTAAGTACATCCTCCAAGTCTATGAGGAAGCGACCGACTAGAAAGTCAATTACAACAAAATCAAACTGTATTTCCTACACACTCCCTTGCATAGACAGATCAAAATTTTAAGAATCCTTGATTGTGCCATAGATGGCCTCCTTGCTACCTACCTTGGCCTTCCCTTGTTTTATGGCCAACCTACTGTGTCAATGTGGTAGAATGTCATTGATCACATTTAGAAAATAATTGTAGGGTGGAAGGGTAATCTCCTATCCCAGGCTAGAAAACACACCCTTACTATGGCTATCCTTCAAAGCATTTCTATTTATTTCATTTCAATTTTTAGAGCCCTAGCCACGGTAACTTCAATAATAGAGAAAATTCAAAAAAACATTCTATGGACTGGAGCTAAAAAAAAGCAAATATTTCATCTTGTGGCCTGGGATAAAGTGTGTAGACCTAAACTCAAGGGAGGAATAGGTCTTAGAAGAATTCATAATCTCAACACTACCCTCATAGCTAAGCAGTCCTGGAGGATGATCTTTGGAGACAACGCTGCATGGATATTAATTACCAAGAGGAAGTACCTTCATAATGGTGATTTTTTCAATGAAGACATCCCCAGTAGAGGATTAGCATTATGGAATTCCATCAAGAGTACTAGGCCCCTAATTATGAAAGGTATGAGGTGGAAACTAGGATATGGAGCCAACATCAATTTCTAGAAGAATAACTGGATAAGGCAAGAACCCCTCCTTAATGATCATGTCCTATCCAAACTTAAGCCTTTTAATGATGCTAGGATAGGACATAAGGTTTAAAACTTCATAACTCTGAGTAGATTTCCTGCTTGGAATACGATCATTTGTTTGAACTTTCCTCTTGAATCCAACTTGCTAAAATCCCTTCTGTTTTCCACCATCATTCCCTCCTCCATGCCATATGATCAAATCATTTGGGAGATTATTGAAAGTGGAGAATTCTCATTCAAAACAACCTACCTCCTCCTCATTGGTGATGAGGAAAGTCTATTACCTTTTAAGTAAGTTTGGATCAAGCACCTCATACCTAAGGTCTCCTTCTTTTCATGACTTACCATCCAATAGAAGATCCTCACCATTGATAACCTCATTATAAAATGAATGTCTATTCCTAACAGATGCTTCCTCTACCAAAATGCTCTGGAATCCACTAACCACATTTTTCTCCACTGTCCTTTCTCCTCTTCCATTCTCAATTCCATTTTCCACTCTTTCCACATTCAATGGGCTATACCCTGCTCCATAGGAGACCTTTTCAATAATTGGACTAGCCCTTTCCATGATCCCTGCCTCAAGTTATTATAGAAAATATCCCTCCATAATTTCCTCTGGCAAGTCTAGCTTGAAATAAATAACATAGTTTTTTCCTAAAGCCAAAGGCCCCTAAGCTTTTATCCTCCAAAATCCTAGTCTTCACCCTGGATAATGCCTTTCTCATTCCCCTTCTTCCAAAAATGCTTCCAAATTTGAGTTGGATCTAGGTAATTAGGTCTATCCTTAGAGGATGTTCATCCACTATCCTCAATCCAATTGGAGTCATTCTAGATTCCTCCCCCTCAAGGATGGACCAAACTCAATTTTTATGGAGTTGCTAAAGGTAATCTAGATAAGACTGGAGTGGGAGGCATTCTAAGAAATAATCAAGGTAAAATTGTCCTTACCTTTGTTGAGGGACTTGGAAAGCAAACCAATCATGTAGCTAAATCAAAAATCATGTGGAGGGGCTTACAATTAATCAAAGATCTCACTACCAATTTGATAGGCGAAGGAGACTCTCTCAATATCATCAATTATCTCAAGAACACCAATTCCAAAACCTCTTGGAGATTCAGATATTACATTGAGAAAGCAAGTAACCTTATCCTTAACATGCAAGAAGTCACCTTTTAGTGCACTTTCAGAGAGTCCAACAAGGTTGTCGATAAGCTCACCAATACAGGGGTCAACATGACTAATATACAAATCTAGCATAATGAATTACCTTAGGAAATTTAGACCATTGTTAACCAAGAAAATCATCAAAGAAATCTTCCCCATTAGGGAGGAAGGTACTAAGCCATCGGTTTCCTCATGAGAAGCACATTCCCTCATACGTGTCAACCTCACCCACTCCATGTCATCATGACCAATCCTTATCCTAATAAGGATCAATTTTCCAAAAAGCAGGATTCCCATACTAACGTGTCTTCCCAGCACCATCACCACCACCACTGCCAACTTAGCTTCCACCTTCCTCATTGTGGCCATCGCTTCAAACTCCATGAGTATGCCATCATTATCACCCACCACCCCCTCTCCATCCACCAAATTTCTTCCACCTCTCACTTCCCGTGCTCGCTCCATTGGGAGAATCCTATTGGCATGATTTCTAATAATTTTTGTAATCATTTGCACCTTTTTTTCTACTTGTGCAGGTCCCGAAATGCAGCTCCCAATGACAAATACGTGACGAATGTTGATAACTTCACTTGTTGGTAGTGGATTCAGAGGTAGATTTCCTTGATTCATAGGATGCATCCTTCTAACGTCTATCTAACTTACCAAGGTTGTACCAATACAAATCTCCATGTCCCCAGTCTACGTACATGGCACATCCATGAGCAGGCCACTTCACTTAAGAATTTTGCTAATTTAGAGTCTCATGTCTCGGGTTTCTTTGACCCAAGAAAGTAGTGGAGGGTGTTGTTTCCCTTCAATATCATGAAGCATACCACCTCTTCTAACAACTTGGCACATGTGGATCTTTGTAACTTGAGATTCCTTAGCTCAAGACTATGAAGGGTCAGGGTTTTTTCATCTAATCTTCTTAATTGCTTTTTGACCTCCTTTTTTGTCACTTGACTAGTCCCTATTATTTTAGTTTCTGCTTCCATCCTATTTTTTGATCCCTCCATGTGCCAACCCTCTTCCCATGCCATCTATCACCTCCTCCCTCCCTGGTTCCTAACCCTTCCCTCCTTCACCTTTATAAAATTCATCCTTTTCGCCCTCACCATCCTTTTCTCACCCGCCCACCACTATCACCATCTGGCCCTGCCCCACCTTTCCCTATCCTCCACCCAACCTCCCATTCCCCGCACCATGTCGAGTGACTTCATAGAACCTAGCTCCTATGAGTTTGATATTATGGCTGATAATATCCTCCAAGACAATGACTTTTTACCCTTTCTGAACATGTTCTCTTGGGATGATATTGATATTACCATGACCTTCCTTTATTCCTGGGACAATGGAGCCGTCTTTGTTCATGGTCATAATTTTATGGTTGAAATCCACTTGCTAGCCAATATTACCATCCTTAGCCCTGAGTGTCAATCCATTCACTGCCACAAGCATATCTGGGAAGTATAATTAAAGCACTTTAAAGGAAATGAAAAATATTCAAAAAGGCCAAAAGTCTTGGTATTTTTAGAACTGGCCTTACCATCCCTTGGAATGTTGTTATGAAGAAAATTATGGAATTTATCTATGTGGATGACCTTGACAAGTCTCTCAAAACCTACTACTTGGCTTTTTTCAATTACTTCTATGAAATCAACCCTCTGAGTATTTTGGTGTTCCTTCTCAATTCCATGAGCCATTCCATTACGTCCTGGAAAGACAACAAGAACCATAATCTCCCATGCCATCAAGGTTTGTTCAAAGTTATTTACACTTATATTATGACCAATAGCCCCAAGTGTAATCCTATTTCAGGTAGCCCTGCCAAACCCAAAACTTTTACTGAGTGCCTGAACCAAGCTAAAAAAAAAAGACTATTGAAGTCATGTCCAAATTGAGAGCAAGAAAGAGTATCACTTTTGACAATGTTAAGGAACCAGTGAGAAAATTAGTGAGAATCCAAAACATGGCTGCAAAGAGTAATGTGATAAAAATTAAGGATGATCATGAGGAGAACAAGAAGCTCAAGGAGTTTATTATTGCCTCTACTACGACAATGATGAACTACATGATGAACTATACTATGGATATCAGGGAGGGACTCAACAAACTCTTCTATGCTGGACAAAGAACTCAAGAGGGTGATGGACCTACTGATGTGGGTGTGGCTACTGTGAATATTGAACCAAAGAAAGATGCTCCCAAGGAAGCTAAGGATGAGTACGAGAAGGAAGATAACAAAACCAAAGTGGAGGACTGATTTCCTCCCTTCGTTGTCTTCTCTTTTTTGTGTTTTGCTTTTTACGAATTTTATTAGTCTGTTTGCCTTCGACCACCCTGCATGGGGCCTTTATGTTAGTTGAATCCTATTTATTTTTGTTAATGGATCTAAGCAGGAGGTTGCGTCCTCACCATCTATTAGGAAATATTTTATAAGCTCCAAGGCTGAGGCTGTGACCTCCTTTAAGGCTCTCTTTAGCAGAATCTTCTACTATAGTTCCATAAGGATGATACAACCTCTAGTGCTGGTTTTGTATTAATGTTTTGGAATCCTTAAAACCCGGTATGCAATTATAACTACTTTACTTATAATATATATATATATATATATATATATATATATATATATATATATATATCTTTTATTGCTTACAATAGTGTAGAGGAAAACTTATGGAGGACTTACACAACCATAATAGATATAACAATACCATTAATACAAGTTAATAAGAAGAAAACCAAGCACTCAATACATTTTTAAGGATGACAATCAATCACCCAACAAATAAGATGGCATTCCAAGGACTATGTAATTTTAATCATGTATAGTGATTAAAATATCTTAGTAACCCCATAGGAAAAATGTGGGTTGGATCTAAGATCTATGAATAAATGTTGTTGAGGTTATTTCATTATGATGGGTTTCCATCTTCAAGGCATTCACCTATATACTGCACTTGGTGGACAATATGGTTAAGGGTGATTTCCCTTTTAAGAGGGATGAAACCTAACACTAGGACTACATTCTCCTACCTGAATGGTATGAGGGTTTCATAGAAGCTGATCACTTCTACTCAAGAGTGACTCTGATCAAGTCTCAATATCTCTTGATAACATTTGCCTTGATAATTTACAATCCAAATGGAATGATTCTATCTTAGTTCATGATTATGACCCTTGCCTTATGAAATATGAATATGTATATATATATATATATATATATATATATATATATATATATATATACATACATACATATATATATATATATATATATATATATATATATATATATATATATATAAAATTGGGGTTGTTACACACAAGAATGGAAAATACTCTACCTACCACTCATACTTTCCCACCATTCATTGCCCTTGCCTAATGCAAATAAGATGCACTACATACTCCTCCCAACTAGGCACCCCTTGGCATAGCCTCCATCTAATGTTAGTTATTTTTAGGCCTCCTAGATGCACATGGTAGTACATCAAATTGCCTTTCTACTCCATATTAATATTCTTCTCCATGTTGGTCATCCATATCATAACAAAAGGCACATTATGGGCATCTAGTGTATGTGCATCATGCTTAAACAAGGACAATCACAATATCATAATGTGCTTCCACACCCAAACCTGCAACAAAGGACTAAAATTGATACTTGTATGCTCTATCCTCACTACTCCATGCAACTTTCTAAAGACCTACACTAGTAATTCTAGAGCCCATGCATACACTATAATCTGCTCCACCATATCACATAGCATACCCATCATATTCTAGTGGAATTTCACCCTTGAAGTATCTGACAAGGCATGACTCACAATCATGACCAATACCATAGCATGGTTGTTGAACAACATATTTTCCACCCAACACTTTGCATAATATACCCCACCCTTCAACCCCACACTAGCCCATATCTCTCCAAGAGATCTCTACAGAATACCATCTCGTGCATCTTGATTTTTTGTCATCATTGTAATACCCTCTATTGGTAGCCAATAGATGTGGTATACATCCTCCAAGGTAATGGTCATATCTCCTATTGGGATATGGAAGATGTTCCTATCTAAATCCCACCTCTCGCATAGCACAGAAACATAGGTATGATTTGTGTTTACCTCATGCATATCCCACACCCCATACAATACCATTGCTTGCATCCAAGCTCCATCATCCACACACCACATGTCTTGCAACTTCTTCCTCAGCTTTTACAACCGATGTGGCACAAATATATTTTTCACCTACATCACATTTTAAAATCACATGTCAAATAATTTCATACATCACATTTCAAAATCACACATCAAATAATTTCATACATCACATTTCAAAATCACATGTCAAATAATTTCATACATCATATTTCAAAATCACATGTCAAAAAATTTCATATATCGCATTTCGACATCACATGTCACATACTTTCATTCAATCCTTTGCATCACCACATGTTCAATTTACAAACCATCACACAAAAATAAAAATAAAATTTGCATGACCCCATGCGAACATTCCCGTTCGCATTCCCTTGTGCCAACTTCCACTATGGGAAGTTTTGCATACCCATTTTTCTAATCGTCCATGCATTTCATCTCAACACATGCATAGGATATCCAAAAATCCACAAACATGTAAAATCATGTAAACCCCACATACACATGTATGCAAAATTAGGTCATCAATGAGAAGTAAAATGGGTCAAACGAATACAGATCCGGGTACTCATTTTTCCCAATAGCATTACTATCAATAAAGTTTTCATCATACATGCAATAAGATAGAAAAAATGCTTGTATTATTTCATACACACTTCTCGAGGTCCAAAAAATCACATGACAAAACAAACGATGTTTCCAGATACCCATTTGGGAAATTTTCCATAAAGTCCATGCACACACTCCAAAAAAATTCATTCATACATCCACACATTTAAATGAACATACAAACACATCAAATGTTGTATAACATTTAAATATTGCACACATTCCAATATTGACACAATCTACTTACCTCCAAAATACCACCACCCACACTCGTGCTTGTCGGCTCACTCACCATCCTGCACCCTTCGTTCAAAAAATTGGTAGCACTTTGCTTCCCAAATTCCTCCTCACAACTCTCTCCTTCATTCCCACAATAAAAAGTGAAGTTGCATGCACAAATTTCACATTTTATACCTACATTTTTGCAGGTTCGTACACGCACGTGCGAATGACAAAATTTCCATGCCTTAGTGCAAAAATTTTCGTTCGCACCTCAATGTGAAAAAGTTTTGTAGGTCAAATTTTATCATTTTTCCATCATCAAATTCCTCAAATTTTCTCAACTTATTCATTTTTTAAACATTTCCCATCACCCTTATCCATCATTTTTATCATTATCAATCATTGCATTGCCAATCCTCATTTCCTCCATCACCAATTCATTGCTTGAGAGGGTAGTCATCCAACACATCAAAGTTTGCCTTACACATGATCAAACAACAAAACATCCAATCTTGGATAGAACAAATATCTAAGAATTTTTTTGCTAACGATTATCTCAAGTCCTAATCCAATAGAATTTATCTTCTCAACCAAAATTCCAATTCAAAACAAAATAATATTTAATAGACCTCAAAATACCTCTAACTATAGATAGCTTTCCTTCTTCATAGTGGTATTCATAAGACCACTTGTGAATGAAGCACTTGACTAAGCTCTACCCTACGAGTCCAACGGTTTTTTAAATATTGTCAACATAACTCATCAATCAATCAGCAGCAAAAATTAGCAAGGGCATTTATTTCTTCTATAGTTGGAACATCTCACATCGATCAAAAAATAAGGTAATCTCACACTTTCCCTCAAAATAAATCAGTACAACATTTTAAAATGACGTATTCAATAACAAAATCATTTTTCTTTTTTTTTGTAAATGCATCTCTCACAATCATCCACAAGTCATCAATCGTAAATTCTCTACCTTCCAATCATTCCATCAATTCATATCATTAGTTTTTGTACTAAACCATGTTTTCACACAATCCAGTACAAAAGGAGCAAAATGTAGACACCCAAAAGTTATACATTGTTCCTCTCCTCATCTTCATGATCAATCAATTTGCAAAACCCTCAAAATTACATAAATTGGCTTTAAAACACTATTCATTTATTAAAATCACTATTCATCATCCTTAGACCCCTTGTTCTAACCAAGCCCTTTCCTATGCTTAACTATAGGTTCTCATGTGACCTCCATCATAACTCAACTAAGGTTGAATTTCCCACCATGGTCAAAAAGCACTTTATGGGAAAAAATTCAAACTTTAGTCAAAACTTGCTTTGTGGCTAATCCTATGGTTAATTAGGCTAATCAGGCTTAATTCTAACCCTCCACCTCACCTAATCTACTTTGAATAGCCTAGCATTTCCACTTCACCTAGAATAGCCTTGCCACCTCTAACCTAGATATTTCCTCCATCTCACACTCTCTTGGACAATAAATGATAATTCGAGACTTTTCACCATAAAGGTAAATTCAAATTTGGAGATATTTCCAAAAAGGTTTCAATAAATTCTATTTGGAGAATTTTCTCTAGGTCATCATGACTTGTACATGGGTGAGGTATTATCTCACCCAATATCATTTATGAACTAGGATACCTCAAGGGACACATCTTAAGTGGATACTTCACCACACACACCTCACAAGGGATACCTCATGGAACACCTCAGCCCCTCCCCTAGCCTTGGCCAAGTTTATAAGTAGAAGGTCATTTTCACCATTTTAGAATTCCAAATTTAGCTTACAGAAACTCTATTGAAGTAATTCTAGGCCCACAACATCCATCATACATCCATCACATCCACATAGCTATAGGGTTTTGTCATACTCATGATATTCCTTGTGATCTAGATAGGTTATTGACATCAAAAGGTGACTTCAGAAGGTGACCCATCAAAAATACAAAGGAATAGTAGTATCAAAATCATTCAAAAAAATTGTTTAGTAAAATCTACCATAGACAATCAAGTTTGCATGACCCTGTGTGAACTTCCAGAATCAACCAGGTTCACACACACCCATGTGAACCTTTGCTACAGTAAAATAGAGGTTACAAAATATGTAAGTATGGCTTAGTTTAGGGTTTTACATCATTTTATTCATGTTTTAAAATTATTTAAAGAGTATTTTTGTCTTCATAAACATGGGGCTTGACTTAGGTATGGCCCTAAACATTCTAACTAGATTTTGTAGGCCCAACGGGTACAAAGAACACATTGAACCAATGGTTGCCCACGAGCAAGAAGCCCACCTACACTAAGGAACATAAATAAGAGAGATCATGCTCTCTTTGAACATATATAAAAGGGTTTCCTTTGGGAAGATACAATTGTAACCTTTAGGGCAAGAGTTGTAAAAGGATTTTACTATGTAACCCCATTTTATTTCAAAAACAAAAGCAGTAAGATTCTATAATTTTGAATGAATATTGTAGTGTCTTTTTGAATGGTTTCAATAAACATTTAGGAATTTTTTGCAAAATTTTGTAAGCAACCAAATTTTAAAGAAAAATCACCTTGACTCAAATAATCAACCTAGACCTAGGACTCCACAAAACCCATAAAAATTTGAAATTAAGGGTAACTTTTAAGTTGGATTTTGAGGACCTAAAAGGTAGCTCTTGTATTCTTGCATTACTTGCTTGGTACATTTTGCTTTTATAATAGTTTTTTTTAATGGGTGTTAAAATTTATGTTTACATAGGTTTTTATGAGGGGTCCTAGTCCCCTCATACTGAGTGGTGTTTGAACCTTAAACCTCCCTAAAGAGATGCCAAATCCCTTACCACTACAGTAAGCTTACGACTTTTTTTCTTTTATAATAGTTACATAATTATCTTAGAATATTAAAATTATAAAATAATATTAAGGAATATTCTTTTATCTTAAATTTAGTTTCTTGTATTCACACCTTAGGCATTTAAATTAAAAATTACATATAGAAGTGCATTAGGCTAGCTTTTGTCTCCTTGTATCTTTGTTAAAAATAAAGGAAATATTTTAGGCTCTAGAGTTAGTGCAAGAAATTTCAAATTGTATATAAGAATGTCTTTTGCATTTATATCTTTATCTACATTGCACTTATGTCATCCATTCATTTATACATTAGGTTAGTTAAAACTCTAGGTGTTTACACAATTAATAGACAAGACATAGATTTAGGGAAGTCAATAAAATCCCTTGGTGGACCCCTAAAAATCTTTGTTTAGCCAAAGATAAAGCTTAAAGAAAGAGGATGATGAAAATATTCCCTCTAGTACTCTCTTCCCTATGCATAATTAGTAGGGAGAAGTGGTTTCTAAGTCAATAGACCATTTAGCCTCCTTTCTTGGAGGTAATACGATAATAGTGCAGAGAATCCCAATAGCTGAAGAAGTTCCTTTAGCTACTTTATCGATGGAGTAATCCCTTCTCAATATTTTGCAATAGCCTAGGTCTAATCCTTTGGGATATCAAAGGGACCCTTCACATGGGTTCCTATATCTAGATGTAAATCCATCTAACTTAAATAGAATAGGGTTTAATATACCTTTAATCACAACTATATAGGGAAGACCCCCTAGCATCCTATCATATTTCAAGAATCATGGATCCCTTCCTCTCAATATGGAACTTATTAAATTAAATAATTTTACATCTCAATCTACAAGTGTTTTGCATGTACAAAATATGAATATTTTTTGTCAATATGCCTAACACTTCCAACCTCATAAGTTCTAATCCTTTCATCAATTTACCATCTTCACAAGTTTCAATTCTTAATGTTCCATATTCTAAATATTTTCTTCCTAAAAATTATACACCTAATAAAATGGTTGTCCCTTTTGGATTAACCCACCAAAATTCAATATATTATCCTTTTATCAATTAATAATTGTAATTCATCACACTAAAAATCCCTTATACTAGATTCTAGGATCTAAATTCTAAATTAGAACAAATTGCAAAAGAAAATTTTGAATTTAAACAATAATTGGCCTCCATCCAAGGAGGTGCAAAAAAAAGGTATTCTTATAAATATTTTTTTAATGAACCCATAAATCTCAACTTAACAAATAAACCCTATCCCTCAGGCTTTGTGTTAGCTAAGTTCTAAATTTATAGAGGCGAGGGTGACCCAATATAGCACCTTTGAATATTTCAAGTTGCATGTCATGACATTGGCCATGATGGGACATTGTTGTTGAAACTTTTACTCACCATCCTTTGTGATGAGGCTTTAGAACAGTTCTATCAATTTCCTCATCATTCAATAATTTTTTTTTTAATTTAGAAAAAATGTTCATTCAACATTTTACCACTTATATTATAGAAAATGTATAGTTGATGACTTGTATAAATTGAAACAGGTAAAAATGAGTCCCTCAATGAGTTCTTACCTTGATGGAGGGAATTGCTTAGGAAAATCTCTTTTTACTTAGCACCAAGAGATAGTAGATATTCCTAAGAAAATATAGATCACCCTCCAACATAAGGATAAATTAAATACTAAAAAGGAGAAAGAAATTTTTTCTCCCTCCAACACAAAAACATAATACAAGAATGATCTTGTTATGGATAATTGATTCACATCAGACTAAGAACATAAATACTACAAAAACCATCTAGAATATTATCCTAGAAAAGCAAAAATAGCTCAAACAAAATCTTATTAAATTGTATTAGATACTTATTGCCATTTTATAGCAACTACTTCAAGATAGATTTATAGAGCTCTTACCATTAAGCCTGTAGATCCGAAGAGGGAGAAAATTCATTCCTTTTTCCTTGATGATTATTCTATATTTCATCATGTTCAAGGTAACTCAACCAATAGATGTAATACCCTTATAAAATTGACCCAAGACCTCATAAAGAGATGAAAACTTGTCTCTAGTGACATTGTGCCTTAGTCCTTAAGATTTATCAAGATTTGATATAACCATTAGCTAAAATGGTGTACCTCCAAGGCAATATGATAGGAACATTACATTCTCTCGATCAATATTCCCCATGTAGTAACATCAAAATACTTCTTTATTGATCAACAGTGAGTGCGAGTGAAAGCTAGAAGTCAGTGCAACTGTGAGTGCGAGCACAAGTTAAAATTTAGTTCAACTATGAGTGTGAGTACAAGTCAAGAGTAAGCGTAGTCATGATTGTGAGTGTGAGCTAGGAGTAAGTGCAAAAATGAGTTGGAGTATGATCTGGGAGTAAGTGTAGCAACAAGTGTGAGTAAGTGCAATCAAAAGTGAGTGTGAGTGAGTACAACTAAAAGTGAGTGTAAGCATAAGCTAGGAGTAAGTCCAACAGCAAGTGCAAGTATGAGCTACGAGTGAGTGTGCAAGACAAGAGAAAATGATATTAGAGAGGGAGTGTGAACAAATAGGGAGTGAGAGCCAAGATCTAATCATGGAAAAAGAGTGATAGGTTCATCCAAAGTGCATCAATGCTTCAAATCCTTACAATGAATATATGGAACATTGTTTCCAAAAAACTATTGAGGCCAAGGAATTCCAAGAAAAATAAGAGACAAGGGCAATTATGAGCCAAGAGAGAGTGTGAACCAAAATGTAGTGTAAACTAAGAGGGAGTACAAGCTAGGATTTAATCATGGCAAAATAGAAATAGGTTCATCCAAAGTGTATTAATGCTTCAAAACCTTACCAAGAATGCATGGAACATTATTTCTAAAAAAATGTTGAAAATAAGGAATGCCAAGAAGAGACATGGGAAAATGTGAGCCAAGAGGGAACGTAAGCCTGGAAAAAGTGTGAGGTAAGAGAGAGTGCAATTTCGAAGCAAGAGTGAGTGCAAGTAGAAAGTGAGTACGAACCAAGAGGGAGTGCAAGCCAAGAGCAAACCCCATTAGCTATTGTGGAAGTAAAGTAATTTTTGAAAGTACTAATGGGAAGTCAAGATGATCTAGCAAGAAATCAAAATTACCTAGTTAGAATTATGAAGGCCCAAGCTAGAGATAAGTGTAAGAGCGAATACATGGCAAGTTTAATCTAGGTAGAAGATGGTACACTAGAAGTAAGCATCAAGGATGAGATGATTGATAATGATATAATGGTTCTTAAAGGTAGAGGGTTAATATGTAAATTCCATAGATCATGGCTAGGGTTTTTGGAGATTC